>RYYW01000044.1:207640-338040 GCA_013621005.1 Aeschynomene evenia | reverse complement strand
CTTTGTGAAGTCATTAAAGTAAGCTTTTGTCCATGACTCCTTTGGCCACTTGTCAAGATATACTCATGCTTTATCATTTATTGCCAACAACCTCTCATGTTGGCCTTGAATTGGTTGGGAGTAGTTGATCTTGCATACCTCCACAACATCTCTTTAATAGAGCATCCTTCCATTGTTTGGAAAAGTTCTTCCAAAGATGCCACATACAAAATCTATGAGGCACACCAGGCATCACATCTTGTACTGCTGGTATCAAACCCTATAACAACAATAACTCAATTTAGTCCCTATATTAATCTTCATTAAATCAAATAAGTCCTTATATTACACATCATTAAATCAAATAGGTCCTTCAAATTTAAATATATGAGTCAATTTAGTTCTCAATAGGATTTAATGTTAGTTACCTTTTGCATCCGAGATGAACTCCCAACCATTCTCCCTAAAGTGTCCAAGATCATTTTGCAATAGTGTGAGAAACCATGTCCAGCTGCTTTGTTTTCCAAATCCAATATTGCATATGCAATATTGGATATGTGATTGTTGGCATCTTGCCCCACAGCTGTCAATACTTGCCCTCCATAATAACTCTTAATAAAAGCACCATCTACCCAATCAAGGGCCTATACAACCGGCCTTAAACCCTTTTTTGCATGCATCTAAACAAACATAAAATCTCTGGAACTGTGGTGGAGACTCAGGGTTAGGGATCACACATTCATTTGACTGTGGATCCAGGGTTGGTCTTAACTAACTCTCCTGCATAGTCCCACAACCTACCATATTGTTCTGTCTCATCACCCTCAACTACAGCCCTAGCCTCCTTCAAACTTCTAGTGATGATTGTCCTATTAAGTTGGATTTGACATTTCCTTTTCATATACTCAAATGCCTCATTGTGTTGAAGGTTTGGATGCTTCCTAAGTTTGTCAACTAGTTTTTACACCCCCATTCCTATTGGCAGCTTTGTTCTTAAACCCTCTACAGCAAATATGGTCATTGACAAAGGTTTTGATTTGAAAACAATATCTAACCTTGTTGAATGAAAATATTTTCCATGGACACTCTAGAACCCTACACTTAGCTCTAACCCTAGTTTTGTCATTACTCATCCACCTAATTTGCTTTCCCTCTTGTATGGTAAAATCCCTAAGAGCTTTCTTAAAGGCATCAAGTGTTTGGAATTCCATACCTACTTCAAAGTGGACATCTCCAAAAGCAGCTTGCTCATTGAATGTAGGGTTAACCGTGAGCATATCTTCATCATTATCAGATTTGTAGGTGTCATTATCACCTCACTAACCCAAGACTTGCCATCCTCGTCAGACATGTTAGCATCAACATCATGATCAGCAGAAATATGTCATTGACATCATTATGACCTGTCCAAAAATCACATTTAAAGATATATTAAATAAACATTAAATAAAATATATTAAATAAGCATTAAATAAAATATATCAACAATAAAGAAATAAAATAAGAATCACATTACCTGCACCAACATTTATCTCAGCAGGGATATCATTATCCTCACTAGAATCATCATCATCACTAGAAGGGGGCTCATCAGGTGCTGCCCTTTTCTTCCCTTTCCCATCCCTTTTTGGTCTTGTAGGTTACCCACCATCATCTGATGAAGACTCACTTTCCACCTCCATATCAATTGGAACATGAGGCTTGTATGGCATGTCCTCAGCGCTCTCATATGAATCTGAACTTTCCTCACTATCAGAAACCACAACAGGAGTATTGAGAGTATTGTTTGTTTGACATTTGAAGATACAAATGCCTTCAACCTAGGAGATCTTCTAATAGGGAGAGTAGCTGCTGTTATTTTTTGCCTTTTTGGGGTACCTATATCAGATTTCTTAGGTGCAATTTTGGTTGGTTTAGAAGTAGGTTTGGAAGAGGAAGGTGGTGGTTTAGGAGTAGGTTTAGAGGAGGAAGGTGGTGGTTTAGAAGTAGCTTTGGAGGAGGAGGTGGTGGTTTTTTTGGTACCTAAAACAGATTCTTAGGTGCACTTTTGGAAGGTTTTGGTGGAGGTGGAGGTTTGGAGGTTTGGACGGGTTTGTTGGGGCTCCTCCTGTGTCTCGGGTAATGGTTCTTCACCACATAAACTTAACACTTCAACAGCTCTCCAACAACCTCTGGGTCATCTATGATAGGGTGTTCATAGTAAATATTAACCAGTTTGTCACCCTTCCCAGCCTTTCTACACATTGATTTGAAATCCCCCTCTGTCTTAAGCTCCCAAAGCCCATCCTCAGCCAAACCTAACCTAGGGATCCTATACCAACATTTCTCAACATTATGATATCCTAATTCCAAGTAATAGTCCGTCAAGTAACTCACATCAACCTCATCTTCCTTAACTCAATAGTACTTGTGTTAATCCTCAACATATCTTAACCCCTCCTCATGGACAAATTTACCACCATGGTAATATTACACAACAGTGAGTGGATCCTGCCCCATCTATAGAAGACAACAAAAATCACTGTACCATGTCACCAATCAAATATAGAAATATAATACACAACCTAGTAATATAATACACAAACCAATAATTTACATTATGCTGCCACCAACAAAGAAAAAACAATAAAAAATTCCTACTAATTGAATAAAACATCATTTCATTCGTGATCATGTTCAAAAAGGTGATATTGAACTTAAATTTGTAAATACTGAGGATCAAATCTAAGATATATTTACAAAGCCTTTGGGGGTTTTCTGAACCAAAGGTATTTCTGAAAGGGTTTCTGAACCTAAGGTGTTTCTAAGTAAATTACTTGCATAATTTTCATTAAAATATTTTCTTAGAAACTCCCCTTAGTTTTAGCCTAAGTTTTGAGACTAAGCTCTAGATAGCTTCTGAGAGAAATATGTGTGATGAAAGAGAAAATGGATTCTGAGAAAGTAAATTTTTTCAGAAGGATTTCCTTCTCAAAAGAAACCCTTTTGAAAATTTTACTCAGAAGACACCTTTACTTAGAAGGTGATCTCTCACTCAGAAGAGGTTAGTAAAATTTACCGTAACGGTAACTTTTACTGTAACGGCTAAGTCACTTAACGCGACTAAAATACGCGAAGGTTTGAGACTCTCAACCACTTTGAGCGCTCATACTGCCAAACCTCTGCCAAAATCCCAACTCAATAGTCCATTCATCTCAACCTCATCATCTCTCATCTCCTCTCCCCTCTCCCTCTCTTCTATCTTTCCGATCCTCTATCTCATCTCTTCTAAGCTGAATCTATTTGAACTATGGTTCTTTGGTTAGAAGTACACATTGTTGTACACCATAAAGGTAAATATGAAATGAGGTGTGTGATAACGCGGTTTTCTCCAATATTTTATGCCCTTAATTTGAATGATTGTATGCATTTCTTTACTCTTTTAGCCTTTTATTGTATTTAATACAATTTTGGATTTATTTGGGACTTAATGGAAATAAAGGCTAAATTAATATGTTTTATGATGTTTTTGCAATTCAAGGATGACATTTGCACTTGATCTTAAGTATTTGATATTTTTGGTGCAGGTCATAGGAATTATTGGAGCAACAGACATCAGGAACTGAGTAAGAAGCGGAGCAGTGAAGTCCAGGTTGGGATCGAGCGCCCCAGTGCCCACAGACCGCCCCAGCGCCCGAGCTTCATCACAACCTAGCTCGTGCACAGCACCAGCGCCCTGGCGTGATACCAACACCCTAGCGCGCGCGCCGCAATTCTGTTATAGCAGGGACCAATCTGAAAAATTGAGTTGGGGGCCCAAAGGCTAGGGTTCTGAGGCTACTTCCTCTATTTAAAGCAATGCATAGACATCCATAAACACACCTCTTCAGCCTCCACTTCTCTACATTTCTATTTCCTAGTTTTATCACTTTCCAAACCCTAGACTTTTAGTTAGAGTTTCTTTCTCCATTAGGATTCCATTGTTCTTTTCCTAATTGTTCTTTAGCTTTCTTCATTGTTTACTTTCAACGTTATTCGTCAAGTCTTTTGGGTTTTGTAAGTTACTTTCATAATTAATTCAGTTATTCGTTCTTCAGTTATTTTCCCTAATTGGCATTTACTTTCCATTAATCTTTGTTTTTGTATTTTCTCTTTATTGTTCAAGTCAAGTTATCTTCTTCCATTCCAAATTTATTTTAATCCAATTTAATTTCTGCCTTTATTTTCTCCATGAGTAACTAAGTCTATTAATGTGTTATGAGGGTGTGAACATCATTGGGGTAAGTTGAGGCCTTGCACTTCATATTGCATAAGTTTTCATTGTCATTCCTAACATATGATTTGAGATCTTAAATTGTGTGTGTTTACTTTTGTCTGGCTTACTCGATTGAGTTAGGCTAATTCATTTGGCATGTGTTCATGTGTTGGTTGATCAATTAGTGCATGACATAATAGGAATTGGCATATGATTAATTAATTGGCTGATTAGTCTCTTTAATTAGATTAATGTGATTGGCTTTAAAAATTGTTGAAAACGAAACTAAAGGTGAGATCTCACTGATTAATCTTGTTCTAGGCAATCAATCATTAGAATCACAACAATAAGGTTAGATCTAACTCTAGCGTAATTAATCAACTCCTGCATTCTTTTGTGACCAATGATAAACACCCTAATGAATGTTCTACCTCATAAACCACTGTTTTTATCATTTCCTTTTAATTAATCAATTTTACATTCTTGCATACAAAAACCCCCAATTTGTGACAACCTTCATACAACTAGTCTTGCGTATTGCTTTCTTAGCCATTCCTTGTGAGAGACAACCCTGGTTTCCACTAACTACATTAGGGGAACTTGGTTTTAAATATAATTAAATTTATGGGAGTTGCGATGTGTAACCCCCTACTAGATAGCCCTTAATGCTTAAGTCATTTTAGGCTATTTCATAAGGGTTACCTCCTGTTATCATGTTTTATCTTTGTATTTAAAATATATATACGCGAAAAATTGGCGGGAGTAAAATTTTCGAAATTGTTTACGATATAAATTTAAGGGCTTTGCGGAATACATAACGGTAATAAAATAATCATGCATACATATACTGAATAACCTCATCACATAAATAACTCCCATCAATCCATAAACATAAGCTGAATAAATACTAGGTTTTATCCCATAAGCCAAAGACAGTGACTTATGAGACTCCACCATAAATACATGTCAAATAAATAGCTGCCGGCTAACATAGGTCTGGACTTAAAACAATAAAACAAATAACTGACATAAATCTATAACTGAAATATAACTCAATGTATATAAGTCTGTAAAGCGGAAGACTAAAAATAAACTAAGGCTGTGTCTGCTCCTCCTGTAGCTCCATGATCCTGCTCTGTCTGCTCCTCTAAAGTGTGCGGGGAAAACGTAGGGTGAGCACTGGGAAGTGATTCAGTAGAGGAAGTCGTCCCGGGTTTAATTAAGAAATAAGTGAAATATGAATGCATTCAATTCAGGTATTAGTTTAAAAAGAATTCTTATCCCGGAACGTCTTACCTAGGTGCGTCTTGTCCATTTTAATTATACAGTTAATACTGCATATATAAATAACGTCTTTGTATGGTGTACTAGTGCCCCTAAACATATACAATGGATAAATCATAAGGTAACATAATACAATTAATCAAACAACTTGATCTTGCATTAATCTTTGGCCTGACCACGCTCCTGCGAACCTCCAACACTGCCGGCCCCTAGGCATGAGCTCATCCTAAACTATGGGGAGATGGGGTAATTCACCTTCCCTTAATGTAACGCCCTACTAGATAACCCTTAACGCTTAAGTCATTTTAGGCCATTTCATAAGGGTTACCTCCTGTTATCATGTTTTATCTTTATATTTAAAATATAATACGCGGAAAAATACATGGGAGTAGATTTTTCGTAAACATTCGCGGAATAGAAAATAAGGGCCTTGCGCGTAAATACAATGATGATATAAGCGATACAAACATCTACTAAAAATACCTCGTCATATAAATAACTCCCGTCAAGTATCAAACATGAAATAAATACTAGGTCTCACCCCATAAGCCAAAAACTGTGACCTATGAGACTCCACCATAAATACAAGTAAATAAATAGCTGCCGGCTAACAAAGGTCTGGACTCAGAAAACATAATAAATGAATAAACGTAGCGGAAGCATAAAAATCATAACATCTGATAAGGAAATAAAACATGCCTCTAATATCTAAGGAACTATATCATAAACTATGTCTACACGAGCTCCTCGTGTGCTCCGACATCCTGCTCTGACATCCTGCTCTGTCTGCTCCTCTAAAAGGGTGGGAAAAACATGGGGTGAGTACTGGGAAGTAACTCAGTAGGGGAGCCGCTCCGGGTTTATTAATAAAATTGGTGTAGCATGAATGAATTCAATTTCAGTTATAAGTTCTAAAATCATCTTTCCCGGAACGACTTACCTAAGTGCCTCTTGTTCATTTTACATCATATATACGTCATACATAATTATATCATTCGTGTGTGTGCTCTACCTGCCACCTAGTCATATAGGGAAACTTAATCATACATCATACTACGTTTACTTAAACTTTACTGTAATACACTTTCATAACATTTTATCTCTTTATTATCCCTTTAGTATCTCTTTTGGCCTATCCACCCTCCTGTAAACCTCCGCTGCACCGATCCCTAGGCATGAGCTCATCCTAACGAAATGGGGAAAAGGGGGATATTCACCAACTGCAAGTGAAGGACCTGTAGCGCCGAGGATGCCAACCCCCCCTACAGCCTCTCAATCACAAGCCGAAGGCTACTATGTATTATTGCGCCACCCAATGACGTCTTTCTTATCTACGCGCCACCCGGTGACGTCTCAAACAATGTTTATGCGCCACCCCGTGATGTCTTAAAAGTATACATTCGCCACCCAGTGACGTCTTAGTTCACAACACAACATACACATACACATACAACACATAATCCATATAAACATCTTATTAAAATCATGTATCTCATGCAATCAACTCATATCAACATATCATCATCCAAAGAACATCTAAACTCTCATAAAAACCATAATTAACTCATACATATCATCTATACTGGTTGTAGAATGCATTAGGGTGCATAAAAGGTCAAAACAGTTCATTTTCGCACTAACAGCACTGTCGTAATCGATTACACGGGCTGGTAATCGATTACTGTAATCGATTACGTAGCTCTGTAATCGATTACCAGAGGACATCGTTTTCTCGCGATTGGGATTTCAGACATCGTAATCGATTACGAAGTCGTAGAATACGATTCTTGGGTTTCCAAAACGCGATTTTCAATAGCCATTGGCCAAAATATGAATCTAACCTCGTCCCAATCGATAGAAAACATTGCCATACCAATATCAAACATGGAAATACGTTTAAAACACTTTTCAATTTGTAAAACCCCGTTCTTTTTCAAAACCAATTTCATAAATCAACCCTTTCATGAACCCTAATGGGAAAAACAACGAACAACATTCAAAACATCATCAATTCATCAACATACATGCAATTATATGACATTTAGAATGCCTAACCCCTACCTCTTGAAGAAACTCAAATAAAAACGTAGAGACGATCTTCCCCGGTGAAACCCTCGTTCTAGCTTTCTCTCTCTAGACTCACGAACGGTGCGGTAAAGAATATGAATCCTATTGATGAATTGCAATTGGTAGAAGGGTGTATCTTTGTGTGAGGATTACAAATATGTGATCGGTTTCGTGAACGGGTAAGGTTTGATGTGAGTTTCGTGATTTGGAATGGTTATGGCTTTGAGTTCTTGAGAGAGAGGAAGAACAATGGAGGCACAAGGATTAGAGAGAGTGTTTGGAGTGTTTCTGAAGTGAGGATTAGGGTTTCTGATGTGGTGGCTCGGTTATATATGGTTTAGAGTCATCGTGGGGCCCGAACGACACTTAAAACGTACTAAAAACGCACTCTGCGCACGTCGTAATCGATTACCACGAAATGGGAATCGATTACGGTAATCGATTACAGACAGGATGTAATAGATTACCGACAGCAAAAATGCCCAGATATGAAGACCAAAGGGCTGTAATCGATTACCATCATGTGGTAATCGATTACAAGGCTACCAAATAGCCTCAAAGCACCTCAAAAACTCAAAAACGTCCCACTCGTGCTATAAACATCCATACATCATTCCTTACATCATGCATCATCTAAACATCAATTAAAACATATATATGCGCCTAAATCACCCAATATAAATGAATACACATGAACATACACCTAAATCACATAACACATATACATACACTTAGATCACATAACACATAGTAAACATATATATATATATATATATATATATATATATATATATCACCTAACACGTAATGATTATTAGAAGAAACTTATCCACCCAAACCTAGTTAAATCCTAACCAAGGTCAATTACCCTTAATCTCACTTAATTATGACTTAATGAAAGTCGGGGTGTTACATTTCTCCCCTCCTTAAAAAGAATTTCTTCCTCGAAATTCGACACTACTATTACATTAAAGACACAAGACATGACAACTCCTACGCTCGCGGAGACTCGAGGGAAGACTCACATACAAGCATCTAACCCGAGTGAACAGGTTGTGCGGAAGACAAGTTCAAGAAACAAACATGTGTTGCAGAAACATAACGACAACCGAAATACATTTTCCTTTAAAAAGCATGATTCCATAATCTTACAAGGAAGGTCGATCCTTATGTTCCTAGGGTCCATGATCCAAAACAAATGTTTTCCTCAAAAAATCATAACATCAGATAAGGAAATAAAACATGTCTCTGATATCTAAGGAACTATATCATAAACTATGTTTGCACGAGCTCCTCGTGTGCCCCGACATCCTGCTCTGTCTGCTCCTCTAAAAGGGTGGGAAAACATGGGGTGAGTACTGGGAAGTAACTCAGTAGGGGAACCGCTCCGGGTTTATTAATAAAATCGATGTAGCATGAATGAATTCAATTTTAGTTATAAGTTCTAAAATCATCTTTCCCGGAACGACTTACCTAAGTGCCTCTTGTTCATTTTACATCATATATATGTCATACATAATTATATCATTCGTGTGTGTGCTCTACGTGCCACCTAGTCATATAGGGAAACTTAATCATACTGATGTAGCTAGAAGCGTCATAAATTCTTTAGCTACAACCAACTTAGAATTAAAAACAAGTTCCCAAAAAGGTATTGAATTAATTAGCTATAGTAGTATAGCTAGTCAACCCAAGTCGTTTCCCAAAGAGGACTTAAATTGTTGATTAAGTATGTATAGTATATGTAGTGTTGGGGGTTGTGTAAGAAGTAATGTAAGCAATGAAAGCAAGAGGTATTAATAATGCAAAAAGAGTCTTGGTGTTGAGTTATGCACAAAATCACATTTTCCCTATCCTAAACCCACATAGGCATTTTATCAAACACTTATAATGCAATTTACACATGCTCAAGAATTACTAAACCAAATTGACTTTGATCAAAACCAAAATAATCTAATCACCCCAAGCACATGCAAACCTAATTCTTAATCAAGAATTATTCACACTCTCTCAATGATTGAGCCAATGCATTAATCAACACATAGACCCATAAACCCCTAAATGCACTTTAATCCCTTAATCAAGAAATTAAAGTGCATTCATGACATGATAAAAATCAGCAAGCATGAATCCACACAAGCCAACTTTAATAACATTCAAAAGCCCAAGAGAGTGAGAAGCAAGAAAACAATTTAATAGTGGGTTTAAAGAGAAAACACAATTTTGGCATTCACCCAACACCAAGAATGAGAAAACTACTCACACATAATCAAAGATAACAAATGAAATAAAGAAATGAGAACCATAATCATGCTGGAAAATGAAAATGAAATTATATTTAAACTTGGAGAAATGTAGAGTGATGTAATAACAAAGTGCAAAGAACAAAAATGGAAAAGTAAAGTATAGAGAAAATGGAAATTATATTCTAGAGAGAAGAGAGAGCTTCTCTCTCTAAAATAATATAATCTAAACTAAAACTAAAGATAGGTGTAAAAAGTGTTTCAGCAAAATTACAAAAGTTTCATTAATACAAAGCTAGAGGGACCAATTTGCAAAATTATGCAAAATTTGTTGATGCTGTCAAAACTTGGTGGCTAGCGACCAACACAACATTTTCAATATTAAGTTGCTTTCTCCGACTTGCCGATGCGTCCTCTCCTTCGCTCCAAAGCACCCGATGCTTCCAAGACTTGAAGTAGCTCTAACCTAGATTCCTGAAATCCAAAGATACTACCCAAGAGTGCATCAAAGATAACAAGACCGAAATGCCACTAACAAGCCTCAAAAAGACATAAAATTGCCACACTAACCAAGAAAGTGAAAATATGCACAAACAATGTAAAGAGCCATTATTAAAGCAATAAAGAATGCAAGATGCACATGTAAAGGTAAAGAATGAAAGTGTATGTGTGCACGAGAAGGGGGGGTTGAATCGTGCAAGTTTTAAAAATTACTTCTTAAAACCTTTACTTAGAAAGCAGTTTTTACTCAGAAGGTAGATTTAAGAGTTTGCAGCGGAAATAGCTTTCTGAGAGGATTAAGTTTCTGAGAACTCAGTCTTTCTGGGAAAGTTCCTATCTGAGCAGTCTTAAGAAAACGACTTTAAGTTATAATCTTTTAAACGCTTTCTGATTTTAATCAGTAATGGTTTCACGAGACTTCTTAATTAAAATCGTGATTAAGTTTTTCTCAAAGCTTTATGCAATTAAAGAGTAAGGAAGAAAAGCTTAACACAAAGAGTTTTATACTGGTTCGGTTATAACCAACCTACTCCAGTCCTCAACCTTCAGTTGAGAGTTCTTAGATATTCTTCTTAATGTGCCTTCCCAGACAACACTGCCTTTAACAAGTAAAGGACTTCCACCACTTTACAATCCGAAGTGGATTTCCTTGCCTCACACTAGAGGACTTCCTTGCCTTAAACACTTAAGGGCTTCCTTGCCTCACAACAGAGGACTTCCTTGCCTTAATCAATTAAGGACTTTGAACTTTGCCTCAAACACTAGAGGACTTGAAACTGCCTTCAAACAACGAAGGACTTAGCGTTTTTCAGAAAGTTGTTTTTGCTTCGAAAATCAACTACTAAGATTAAGTTACAAACTTAATTTGACCCTTAGTAGACTTCTAGATTTAACTTACAATTGTAAGAGTTTACACCAATTCAGAACTAGAAGATTTTGCAAAGTTAGAAGAACAATTTCGTAAAAATTGTCTTTCTGAGAAAGTTCTAAGTTTTCGCAAAATGATTTTCAATTCAACAGAGTTTTGGCAAGTTTAATCAAGAGTTTTTGCGCAAGAGTTTCGTCACATTGCTCTGGAATTGAACTCATATATATAGGCATCAAAGAGCCGCGAAATTAGAAGCTTTCACTTTGCTTATGTGGCTGTGTCCTTTTCAGAACGGCTCCCTGCTACAGTCAGCGCAAAATGAGGAACTTTTCAGAACTGCACAGTGCGCGTGTTCCCACTTCCTTGGCTAGTTGTAGCGAGCTTTCTGAGACTGTTTGCACTCCCTTGAGTCCAGACACTTGGTTGCTTCTGAGTCCAACCTTATAAGAGTTGTACGGACTTCTGAGGCTAACCTTCTGAGGGAAGACCCTTCTGAGAACTGCTAGTCGCAAGGTCTTCTGAGACCTTTCTGAGGCGACAGGGTTCTTTCCTCAGAAACATGTTTTCACCTTCTGCGCTTCTGAGACATCCTTTCTGATATCTTTGGCGCTATGATTTTATCAATTGATCTCGAGGCTACTTGATGTATTGTCTTGGTCTTTGCTCATGGCATTGCAATAATTTAAAGCTTTCTGAGACACTTAGCGCACATATTAGCAAAACCTTAAGTAAAATTTTATACTTATGGCTTACCTTGTTATCATTAAAACTTTCATAACTCTAAGAGAATTATGCTTAATTCTCTCAGAAGGGTTCTGGAGCTTACAATCTCCCCCTTTTTGATGATAACAACTTAAGTCTTAAGATAATAATTTTGCTTAAGTTCAGAAGTGTTTCTGAGTAAGTTCATAACTTATTCAGAATGCACTTTTGCTTTCTTAGAAACTAACTTAGCTTTGTAATAGAAGACTTAGTTAATTTCTTAGAAGGCTGTGATAATCAACAGTTCAAGTATGCAATGTATGATCACTGTTTGAGATTATCAATTACATAGCGTGTATTTCATG
The DNA here is from genome assembly GCA_013621005.1 of Aeschynomene evenia. Lineage (NCBI taxonomy): Eukaryota > Viridiplantae > Streptophyta > Magnoliopsida > Fabales > Fabaceae > Aeschynomene > Aeschynomene evenia. The sequence goes on along the minus strand of RYYW01000044.1, from coordinate 325,797 downwards.
ATAAATGTATGTATGAAATTCAGAAATACCAAGCTAAGTAAATCAGGAGATGCCAAATAATAAATAATAAATGATAAGCATAAAATAAGTAAAACATGAGATGCCAAAATAATGATTTTTCATTTATAGTTTTGTAAAGATACAGAGTATTTGGCTCCCCCTAAGTTGTTGCTCCCCCTAAGTTCTAGCCTAGTGTTTACGTATAGCCAAGTACAAAATTTTATCATCAATTTATCTACTCCCCCTTTGTTATATCAAAAAGGGTGGCTAAGACACAAACGCCATCATTGACTTAGAACTACTGCCTTCTGGCAATGTAGCGTAGCAGCTGGCATATCTCCATGAGAATCTCGCTCTGAGTCGCATTCTGAGCGCATTCTGGAGGTAGTTCAGAGGCAGTGGAAGGCTGTTGAGAAGATGAGGGTTGAGATGAAGGAGGACGAGAGACTTCAGCCTCAAGTACTTCATCGATGATATCCCTCGTTTGATATTCAGGAAGTTCTTCTTCTTGGACAGCTTTGCCTTCAATAGCAGCAAGTTCAATGGAAGACTTCCTTTGAGTGTCCTCAGAAACTAGAGCAAGGTCTAGATCAAAAGGTTGCCTAGCTGATGGTTGCTCCATAGCACCAGAAGTCTGAGCGTCGTCGGAGAGGTTGAAAGTTGAGATCTGGCTATGCATGGCTTCAATGCACTTCAACTTGTCAGTTCGACCAAAGAAAGGCCGAAATTGCACAGAGGGTGGGGTGACTACCATCCTTCCCAGCTGAAAGCCGGAACCAATCATTGAGTCCGTAATCGAGAAGGTGGGACCTTGTTGATCAAAGGATGTAGGAGGAACCTCTGTTATATCTAGAGGAGGAACCTCTGGTTCCGTCTGAGAGTCCTTCTCAGATAGAGTTCCTTCTAAGGAACTGTGGGCAACAAATGCCTCAACTGCTGCAACTCCGGCAGCCATGGTAGCGTCAGCGCCCACCTCTGAGCTGAGCCTAGTGCTGGTGGTCCCTGGCACTACTTCATGTGTTGAGACATGAGTCTCCTCATGTTCCAAAGGGATCTCAGAAAAGATAGGACCAGCCTCAGATGTTGGTTCATTGAAGGCTTCCTCATGTTGTAGTTGTTGTTCTGGTTGCATCTGAGCAGCTTCTGGAGTCTCAGAAGGTTGATCCAGTTCCTTCTGGACGTCAAGCATCGTCTGAGCCAATGACTCAGCATTTACAGTGGCAACTTCAGTTGTGGTTTCCTCAGAAAGTTCCACCATAGAAACCTCAGATGGCTTCTTCTGGGGCTCTTTCTTGGAGCTTCCAGCATCTGGAGTGCGATGCTCAATGCGGAAGCTTGCCGCATCTTCTTCCTCAGAAGAGGAATCAGCAACATTTCCTCCGTGCCCCTGAATGTCTTCTCTGGTAGGGGAGACATTCCCAGATGGGGAGGAGTGATGAGAAGCTTCTGCTTCTTCTTCAACAGTAGCAGTAGTAGCGGTAGCGGTGGTGGCGGCAGTAGCAGCAACTGCTACAATTTCTTTTCCCGTCGTCTTTGGCGGGCTCTGTTTCTTAGTGGTTTTTATCCCCACTCCTTTGTGAGTTTTTCCCTGATAATTCAAGGAATGTAGGAGTTTAGTTTTAAATTTGGTGGGTTTAAAACTAGCAACAGAATCAGAAACAGGAATTGAAGTAGAAGAAGATTTAAGAAATGAAGGTGGAGTTTTAGAGTTAGCTTTTACCAAACGACCACGTTTCTTTTTCCCTTCTGGTGGCACGTCTGGGACTTGGAGAGTTGGAGGTGCTTTCCTCTTTCTGGTCAGGAGTTGCTCAGAAGTTGTTTCTTCTGAGTCTTCAGCAGCCTCAACATTCTCAGGTTTCTTCTGAGGAGTCTTCTGAGCTTCCTTAGAAGCCATGCTCCTGGTTACCCTTGTTGGAGAGGGATGAGTCACCTTTGGCTTCTTCTTCTTCTTTTCTGAAGGATCGCAAACCTTTTCCTTTCCTTTCTCAGCCTTAGAGGGCTTTGCTTCCTCCTTCTTCTTAGGTGCCCCCGTCTCTGGTACCTTCTTCTTCTTGATGTTGTTGAAGGTGACCATGGTGAACTTGCTGTGGTTGAAGACGTATTCATAGTCTTCAAGTGGGAAGGAGAAATGGTCGAGGATTCTGGTCAGAAGGCTTCCGTAAGGTAGACTTGTGAGAGCCCTCTTAGGATGAGCCTGGTGCATCATGTAGTTGAGCACCATCCTCCCAAAATCTACTCTTTCCTTCTTCAGCAGATGGTACAGTAGGAAGGCATCCATGGTGGTAACGTTCCCCATATCTCCAATCCGAGGGAGAAGGGTGTGTTGAACAACGGAGAAGATGATTCTGGCCTCTTGTGTAAGATGAGGCACTTTTACCCCCTTGAGTGGTAGACTGTTGCTTCCAGTCAGAAGTGTCACCACTTCTTCTTCTGAGTCATCTACCTCCTTGGCCCATTCTGGGTCGTCGGCGATGACAGCACCACCATTCAAGGTCTTGAAGACTTTCTTGATGTCAGAGGAGGAGAAGCGGATTTGCTGATCAGCAATCGTGCTTTTGACCCCTTTGTTGGTGAACCTTTCAATTTGAGAGTAGAAGGCCCTCACCACATTTGGGTAGCATACATCCTCGGAGCTCATCATGGCTGGCCATCCAGGTTGCTTAAGGAATGTGAGCTGAAGTTCGTCCACCTGGTTGTAGACATTGAGAGGCAATACCCTTCCCATGGCTAGATTCCGTGCGAGATAAGTCTTGTGGAATAGGGACTGCATTTCCTCATTGTCATAGAGAATATCTTCGGATATCTCATTGAGATTGTTTCTCATTAAGCCCTTGATTTCTCCAGAGACAGCCATTTGGAAGAAGGGTTTGAGTTTTGAGAAGAGATAGAGAAGAACAAGAGAGAGAGAGAGATAGCGAGAGAGCAGATGAAGATATGAAGAGCGAGGAGAGGATTTGGCAGAGTTTTGGTAAGCTTTAAGTGTAAAGTGCTCAAATGAAACAATGCCATGAGTATTTATAGGCATGGTTTGTAACTAGCCGTTTCCTGCCACTTATCCAAAAGTTACCGTTGGTAACTTGTTTCTCGGAAGGTACCTTTCTGAGAGAGGTGGTCCTTCTGAGAAACCCTCCTTCTGATAGATGTTTAAGAAGATCTCCTTTCTGAGAGATGAGTCTTCTGAGAACAAATTTTCTTAGATGGAGTTTTTCTGTGTTTTCCTACTTCTAGCTCAGAAGCTTAGTTCTATTGTTCATCTCAGAGTCTAAACTAGGACTGAGGGGGGGTTTCTAAGAGAGAGTTTTTAATTTCAAAGAACTTAGAAACGTCTTAGATTGAGAAGTCCTTTCAGAACATCAAAACGATCCTCGGGTAAAGGCTTTGTAAATATATCTGAGATTTGATCCTCAGTATTCACAAATTTAAGTTCAATGTCGCCTTTTTGCACATGATCCCGAATAAAATGATGTTTTATATCAATGTGCTTGGATCGAGAATGCTGAATAGGATTCTTAGCTAAGTTGATAGCACTTGTATTATCACAAAGGATAGGGATTTTGATGTACCTTAATTGATAATCAAGTAGCTGATTCTTAATCCAGAGCATCTGAGAACAACAGTTCGCAGCAGATACATATTCAGCTTCAGCAGTTGATAGGGCGATCGTATTTTGCTTCTTGCAGGACCAAGTGATCAAGCATTTTCCAAAGAAGCAGCAGCAGCCACTTGTGCTTTTGCGATCGATCCTATCTCCAGCGTAATCGGCATCACAGTAACCTACAACATCAGAAGAGCAACCTTTCTCGTACCAAAGACCAAGATTAGTAGTTCCACTTAAATATCGTAAAATTCGTTTAACTGCAGTTAAGTGTGATTGCTTAGGCTTAGACTTGAATCTAGCACAGATCCCAACACTGAGTTGGATATCTGGTCTGGAGGCAGTTAAGTAGAGAAGTGAGCCAATCATCCCTCGATAGTTGCTTTCTGAGACTTTCTCACCATCTTCATCCAAGTCAATTACTTGAGAGGGATGCATGGGAGTGCTCATGGGTTTGGCCTTATCCATCAGAAACTTCCTCAGAAGTTCCTTGGTATACTTCTCTTGATGGATAACTGTTCCTTCTGACTCTTGCTTGATTTGCAATCCTAGAAAGAATTTTAATTCTCCCATCATGCTCATCTCGAATTCACCTTGCATAAGCTTGGAGAATTCTTTGCAAAGGCATTCATTGGTTGCGCCAAATATAATGTCATCAACATAAATCTGGACAATCAAGAAGCCAGAGTCTTCTGAGAGTGTAAAGAGAGTTGTGTCCACTTTCCCTCTTGAGAATCCGTTTTTAAGCAGGAAAGAGCTCAATCTATCGTACCAAGCTCTTGGAGCTTGTTTCAGACCATAGAGAGCCTTTGTAAGCTTAAATACATGATCCGGGAATGCATCATTCACAAAACCAGGAGGTTGTTTTACGTAAACTTCCTCAGAAAGGTATCCATTCAAGAAGGCAGACTTAACGTCCATCTGATATAGTTTGAAACCTTTGTGTGCAGCAAAAGCTAGCAACATTCTGATAGCTTCCAATCTTGCGACTGGAGCGAAAGTTTCATCATAGTATATCCCTTCTTGTTGGTTGTACCCTTGTGCAACCAATCTGGCCTTGTTTCTCACGACTTGACCGTTTTCATCAAGTTTGTTTCGAAACACCCATTTAGTCCCAATGACACTCTTGCCTTTGGGTTTCTGAGTTAGTTTCCAAACTTGATTTCTCTCGAATTGGTCAAGTTCATCCCGCATGGCATTTACCCAGCTGGGATCATCTAACGCCTCTTCTATGGAATCTGGTTCAAGCTCAGAAACCATAGCAAGATTTGTATAGTTCCTTCTGGTTCTTACGCCACGTTCTGGATTGCCCAAGACTTCGTTCTGAGAGACGTTCTTCAAGTCTCTTGAACCTCTAATTCCTTTAAGAGTAGGGTTCTGAGAAGGAGACACAGAAGGTTCTCTTTCTGAGTCATCAGAAGCTTGACCTTCTGAGAATCTAGATTCCATTGTATTCGGAGAAGTAGGTTCTCTAGGTTCTGGAGCTTCAATGATGCTGCTGGATTTTTCTTTAGATGGAGATGGTTGTTCCATGGGTTGGAAGTCAGTCTCATCATCTATAAGAATTTTCTTTTTGGCTTTCTCAGAAGTGATGTTGAGTTTTTCAAACTCATCTTCTAAGTCTGCATCTTTCTGAGACATGTCCTTACTAAGTTCTTTGAACTTAATATGGATTGTCTCTTCAACACATTTACTCCTTTTGTTATATACTCTGTAAGCTTTAGAGACTAAGGAGTATCCTAGGAAGCATCCATCATCGGACTTAGGATCAAACTTAGAGAGTTTGTCCTTTGTGTTGAGAATAAAACAAGAAGAACCAAATACATGGAAATAAGAAATGTTTGGTATTTTATTCTTCCATAGCTCGTAAGGAGTCTTTTTAAGAATTGGTCTCAGAAAGACTCGATTCTGAATGTAGCATGAAGTATTAACTGCTTCAGCCCAGAAACCTTTCGAAAGTCCACTTTCTAAGAGCATTGTTCTTGCCATCTCTTGAAGGCTTCGATTCTTTCTCTCAGCTACTCCATTTTGTTGAGGAGTTCTGGGAGATGAGAATTCGTGAGCAATGCCCAGATTTTCACAAAGCTTTTCAAACGCATGATTCTCAAATTCACCACCATGGTCTGATCTAATGGCATGAATGTGTGAATCTTTTTCAGTTGAAACTCTTTTCGCAAATGCTTTGAACTTCTCAAAAGTTTCTTCCTTAGAGGCTAGAAAGAAAAACCAAGTGAATCTGGAGTAATCATCCACTATGACAAGACTATAGCGTTTTCCAGAAAGGGAAGCCGTTCTGGTTGGTCCAAAGAGATCCATGTGGAGCAATTCCAGTGGTTTCTGAGTAGAAATACCACTTTTACTGGGAAAGGAAGCCTTGGTCTGTTTCCCTCTTTCACAGAAGTCGCAGGTTGCATCCTTCTGATACTTAATGCTGGGAAGGCCCTTTACAAGTCCTTTCTGAGAGAGCTCAGAAAGAAGTCTCATATGGGCATGACCAAGTTTCTTATGCCATAGCCATTTGTCCTCTTGGACAGAGACAAGGCATTCCACGTTTTGATCCTTTAGATCATCCAGGTGGATAACATAGATGTTACCAACACGTTTTCCTTCCAGAACGATCTTGTCATTTGTGAGATTAATCACATGACAATACTTGGCATAAAACTCAACCTTTAAGCCTTTGTCACAAAATTGACTAATGCTTAATAGATTGTGTGTTAAACCATCGACCAAAAGTACATCTGAGATTTGGTGAGAGGGATCCTTACCAACATCTCCAATTGCAGTGACCCTTCTCTTAGCACCATCACCGAATCGCACTGTTCCGCCTTTCTTGGGCTTGAGGCTTCTGAACCAGTGCTTGCTTCCAGTCATGTGCCTCGAGTAGCCACTGTCAAGGTACCACTGCTCATCGTGGTGGTGGAGCAGCGCTTGATGATGTACCTGCAGTCACAAAGTTAACAGATTTAGGTACCCATTCTTTGTTGGGTCCTTGCTTGTTAGCTTTCTTGAACTTTTGCCTTCTTTTCTTAGAAGGGTCATGGTTTTGAGAGTCAAAGACTTTTTGTTTGCCCTTTTCAGAAGCACTTGCTTTCTGAGAAGTTTTACCCTTCTGAGAGGGGTTAGTCTTCTTAGAAGGCTTTGCTTTCTGATATTTCTTTTGAGCCTTCTAAGGCTTAGAGATTTTTCCTTTATCCAACATAGGACATTTTTCAGAACCATGGCCACTTTTAAAACATGCGATGCACATGCGAGGTGATTTAGTTAAAGATGGATCGATATCATTTGGTTCGAAGATTTCTTCATAACCAAGTCCACTCTTATCCTTGTAAGGTCTTTGACCACCAAGCAAGAGTGTCATCATTTTCTCACCCTTGACCATCTTAACTAAGTCAGAAGTGAGAAGCTCATTTGTCTTTTGTAATTCTATCAAAGCCAATTTGGCTTTTTCAACAGTTACAGAAGACATTGTTTCTAAAGCTTGATAGAGGTTGTGACTTTCAAGATATCTATTTTTAAAGTCATCTCTTTCAAGCCTTAGGTTCTCTACTTCTTGAATTAGTCTAGCATTTTCAGCTTCTGAGTGTTTAAAAGATTTTCTTAGTTTGCTGAAATTGTTAGCTAATTCGTTTGAGTCTCTCAGAAGCTCTTCATAGAGTTCTGAGATCTCACTGTATGAGTGTGAGAGAGGAGGAGAGTTTGGTACCTCTTCTGACTCAGATTCTGTTTCCAGAATATAGTCAGTACCGGCCATGAAGCAGACATTAGCTTCCTCTTCACTTGCTGACTCAGAGCCTTCCTCTTCTGAGTCACTCCATGTAGCAGCCATTGCCTTCTTCTTCTTTTTGGGAATGAACTTCTTTTTTCCCTTGTTCTGAGGGCACTCCGTTCTGAAGTGGCCCTTTTCTCCACAGCCGAAACATGTGGCATCAGAAGGTTTTGACTTTCCTTTTCTAGGAGTGATCTCTTTGTCTTTGCTTGGTCTTCTCTTCCAAGCTTTCTTCATTTTCCTTACTAGAAGAGAGATATCATCTTCATCGGAATCTGAGTCTTGATCGTTTTCAGACTCAGATATTTCTTCAGCCTTTAGGGCTTTTGAAGTCTTCTTGATCTGACTTTTCAGAGCTAGAGCTTTCTGAGGTCTTGATGATGAAGATGGTCCTCCAAGCAGTCCTTCCAGTTCGATCTCATGCGTTCTGAGCGAACCAAATAGTACATCCAAACCCAGCTGGTTTAGATCCTTGGCTTCCTGGATTGCTGTGACCTTAGGGCGCCATTTTGCAGAAAGGCTTCTGAGGATTTTTGTTACCATCTCAGCGTTTGAATAAGTCTTTCCCAAGACTTTCAGTTGGTTGATGATATGGAGAAATCTTATTGACATGCTGTCAATAGTTTCCTCAGGCTGCATGCTGAAGGACTCGTATTTGTGTACGAGCATTGAGATTTTCGTTTCCTTGACTTCGTCATTACCTTCGTGCAGCATGTGTAGTCTCTCCCAAATTTCTTGAGCGGTGTCACACGACACAATCTTGTCGTATTCTACCTTGGGCAAGGCGCAGAGAAGAATGTATTTAGCTTTGAAGTTGAGTTGTATCTTCTCCTTCATCTCTTGAGTCCATTCGTCCTTAGGGACTCTTCTTGTATAGGTTCTGAGTGCTGGAGGTGCCACTCCTGGCTCAGCGTCTGTTGCAACTACAGCATCCTCTGTAATTGTCTGCAGCGGCTGATAGTCTCCATTCTCGATCCTGTCCCATAAGTCCAGACTGGTGTGCTTGATGAATAGCGTCATCCTGTCACGCCAGTAGTCGAAGCTGTCTCCGAGGAACATTGGAGGTCTGTTTATTGAAGCCCCATCTGATATGAATGCAGCTGGTGAATTCATATTTCCTTTCGTGGATCTTTTTCCTTGACACTGCTAAGTGCTCAACCCCTTAAGGACCGAGCTCTGATGCCAATTGAAAGTGTATGTGTGCACGAGAAGGGGGGGGTTGAATCGTGCAAGTTTTAAAAATTACTTCTTAAAACCTTTACTTAGAAAGCAGTTTTTACTCAGAAGGTAGATTTAAGAGTTTGCAGCGGAAATAGCTTTCTGAGAGGATTAAGTTTCTGAGAACTCAGTCTTTCTGAGAAAGTTCCTATCTGAGCAGTCTTAAGAAAACGACTTTAAGTTATAATCTTTTAAACGCTTTCTGATTTTAATCAGTAATGGTTTCACGAGACTTCTTAATTAAAATCGTGATTAAGTTTTTCTCAAAGCTTTATGCAATTAAAGAGTAAGGAAGAAAAGCTTAACACAAAGAGTTTTATACTGGTTCGGTTATAACCAACCTACTCCAGTCCTCAACCTTCAGTTGAGAGTTCTTAGATATTCTTCTTAATGTGCCTTCCCAGACAACACTGCCTTTAACAAGTAAAGGACTTCCACCACTTTACAATCCGAAGTGGATTTCCTTGCCTCACACTAGAGGACTTCCTTGCCTTAAACACTTAAGGGCTTCCTTGCCTCACAACAGAGGACTTCCTTGCCTTAATCAATTAAGGACTTTGAACTTTGCCTCAAACACTAGAGGACTTGAAACTGCCTTCAAACAACGAAGGACTTAGCGTTTTTCAGAAAGTTGTTTTTGCTTCGAAAATCAACTACTAAGATTAAGTTACAAACTTAATTTGACCCTTAGTAGACTTCTAGATTTAACTTACAATTGTAAGAGTTTACACCAATTCAGAACTAGAAGATTTTGCAAAGTTAGAAGAACAATTTCGTAAAAATTGTCTTTCTGAGAAAGTTCTAAGTTTTCCCAAAATGATTTTCAATTCAACAGAGTTTTGGCAAGTTTAATCAAGAGTTTTTGCGCAAGAGTTTCGTCACATTGCTCTGGAATTGAACTCATATATATAGGCATCAAAGAGCCGCGAAATTAGAAGCTTTCACTTTGCTTATGTGGCTGTGTCCTTTTCAGAATGGCTCCCTGCTACAGTCAGCGCAAAATGAGGAACTTTTCAGAACTGCACAGTGCGCGTGTTCCCACTTCCTTGGCTAGTTGTAGCGAGCTTTCTGAGACTGTTTGCACTCCCTTGAGTCCAGACACTTGGTTGCTTCTGAGTCCAACCTTATAAGAGTTGTACGGACTTCTGAGGCTAACCTTCTGAGGGAAGACCCTTCTGAGAACTGCTAGTCGCAAGGTCTTCTGAGACCTTTCTGAGGCGACAACGTTCTTTCCTCAGAAACATGTTTTCACCTTCTGCGCTTCTGAGACATCCTTTCTGATATCTTTGGCGCTATGATTTTATCAATTGATCTCGAGTCTACTTGATGTATTGTCTTGGTCTTTGCTCATGGCATTGCAATAATTTAAAGCTTTCTGAGACACTTAGCGCACATATTAGCAAAACCTTAAGTAAAATTTTATACTTATGGCTTACCTTGTTATCATTAAAACTTTCATAACTCTAAGAGAATTATGCTTAATTCTCTCAGAAGGGTTCTGGAGCTTACAAAGAATACACAGAATTTCGCATCCTATCAAATACCCCCACACTTAACCACTTGCATGTCCTCATGCAAGAGATCCTAAAGCTAAGAAATCAAAACAAAAGAAACAAGTTGCTACTTGACTTTCAAAGAATGCTCAAAAGTGCTCTGGCTTAAGACCAAGAAAACAATTAAAGCAGCAAGAAATTCCAACAACTTAGCATTTCAACATCAATAGGCACAACATCACGAGCCAAGCAGAAATCCCTTAAAATGCATAGATGAAATGGAAGGACCTCAGGGAAGTGTGTATGCTCTCAACTCACTTATATAGTGGCTTGGTCTTCCTCTCAATTCTCTTATTAGACCAAGCATTCAACGTAGGTTTGTCAAACCTCTAGATCTCCACCACTAACATTCAATGCACCAAAGAATCAAGAGGACTTTATTTTTGTTGTAACGAGGCCAAGGTTAAGGTGTGGAATGTATGGATAAGTGAGCTAAAGGACCCAAGAAAATTATACTAGCATTGGTTATGAGAGTCTCAATCAAACACCAAGGGGGAATTCTAAGCACACAAAGGCACAAGCACAAGAGCTTTGCTCTTTTCTTTCACTTTGAACCTTTAAATACCCAAACATGAGGTCCTTGACCTTTGATTTACTTTGCTTTTGTGTGCTTTTCTTCCTTTGCTCATATTATTAAAAAAAAAAAAATTTTTTGTTTTTTTTTTCAATTACATGTTCTTTACATACAATTCCAACCAATTTTCACATTAACACATCGATATGTCCCTCCCCCACACTTAAAAGTTTGTCGTCCACGACAAACCTTCACACTTAGACTCAAGCACACAAAATGATAAAACCAATGCTACTCCACTTCCCAAGGTAGGGTGTAAAATGGTTTTTCACTTTTTAGGCAAAAGATGAGCTAAGATCAAAGAATGGGATATAAGGCTCAAAGGGGCTTGCAATGGTAATGTAGAGGGTGGGCAATATGGCTGTGAGCTAAAGAAAAATGGTGCCTCTATCACACTCAAGAATGCATATGAAACGTAGCCTCAATTAAGAGACAAGGCAAACCCTGGAACGACAAAGTCCACAAGAGATACACACATCAAGAATGGAATGGCATGTAATGTGGCCACTCAATGTAAGGCTCAAAACTCACAAGGTGCATGTCCAGACACAAATCATCTATACAATTAAAGATCAATCACCAAGCAAGAATTAAAATTTAAATGAAATGCAACCGTGTTGGAACACCTAACCACCTAAAAATGATGAATGTCTCAAGCACAACATTTACAAAGCAACAAAGAAAGTCAAGGAGGACACAAAGTGAACCTAAACTACCTAAAATTTTAATTTTCAGACTTTTTTTTTTATTCTTTTCTTTTTTGAAAATGGGTGGTGGCACGCCACGAGCAGGTTGGTGGCGCGCCACAAGCAGGGTGGTGGCTAGCGACCAGATGCATAGTGGCTAGGGACCAAGTGCTGATCGTGCCTTTGGCAGAAAGTTTTCCACGGCGCGCGACGGCGGTGTTGGTGGCTAGCGACCAACTCATCCTAAGTGCAGAATTTATGTAGAAAATTGAGTTAAATGAAGCTAAAACTACCCTAAACTACCAAAATATAATTCCTAACAAATGGAAATGCAAACAACAAAACTAGAACAAGAAAACTAACCGAATAAGTCACTAATTCAAACAAACAAACTACCTAAACTATTACACAACATGTGAAAATTCACCTAAAACATGCTTTATTGAATTTAAATGCAAAACATAAAATAAAAGAAAGTTGTAGAAACTCCCTCAAGGCGGCTTATGCTTGAATTGGTCCTGGAGCTTCCACCACGGAGTGCCCTCAACGCCTCCGCCGGGATCCCATAATAAGCAAATGAAACCACGAAGCACAATCCTTTTCTTGTCTCCGGACCCATGCATCTTGACCCTCAATTTGTTCCTTAGGGAGTGAGAACTCCCCTTTGACAAAGCATCCCAAGAGCAACCAGCTTCAAGTGAGGAGGGATGGTGAACCTCACAAGAAGCCTTTACATGGACCAAACAAAGGGACTTTGGTTCCCAAGATGCCTCAATTTGAGAAGGTGTTGACTCCTTGCAAAGGGCTAGGAGTTGTGCATCCGTCTCTAAGAAGGCGTACTCGTGGCGCGAGAGGGAGGATGACCACGAATCAAGGGGAATGAACTCGAGCAAGGGTTGGGAAGACACTACCGCAACACAAACTACTTCACATGGCCCCATGGTGAAATCCTCCAATGAAGAAGCTCCTGCAGTAGCCTCGACACAAAGAGGAGAACTCTCCATAATTCCACTTCCTTTTTCCTCACATGGTAGTGGCGGTGGGTCCTCGTACACTATCTCATCCTCATCGGAGTTCTCCTCGGCATCCACTCCCAAGTCACCATCCAAGGGGTCCCGAGGCTCCAAAGCGTAGAATACCTCAATGGGTGAAGGCTCATGAAATTGTGGACAATCCTCCAAGGGAATAGAGGGTGGTGAGGGTGGAGGTGGACTCTCCTCAACTCTCCCGGCTAGCTCTTCCACCATGGACTTCAAAGTTGTCCAATCCAATTGCTCCAGAGCATAATCCTCCTCATGTGATAATGGTGAGAGCGGTGATGGCAGTGCATGTGACAATTGGGGTGAGGGGTAAGGTTGTGGGTTGGATAATGGTGATGGAGATGAGGGTAGTGATGCTTCTTGGTTGCTAGAGGATGTGGCTTGAGCATTCTCCAATTGCATAAGCTTCCTTTGCATTTCATCTTGTTGGCGCAAGAGCTCTTCATTTCGTTGCTTTTGCTCCCTAAGAAGCTTTATGATTTGGGTCATTGTGGAGCCTTCCGCCTCATTACACTTAGAAGGAAATGCAAGAGGTTGAGATGAGGAAGATGGGTCTATGGGTGGTGGGGTTGGATTTTCGGTTGGGTATGGGTATAGGGTGGGCTCATGATAAGGGTATGGAGATGGTTCAAGGTAAGAGGGTGGTGGTGGCTCATAATATGGTTGTTGATAAGCATCATTGTATGAAGGGTATGGGTAAGGGTTTGGGTGTCGTGATAGTTGAGTGTATGATGGTGGGTATGGTGGTGAGGTGTAGGTTTGTGTGTATGGTGGTGGAGGTGAAAAGAACTCATCATATAGTCTCCTACATGTTTCCAAAAGCTCATCCAACTTGACCTTATCCTCAAAAGAGAAGTAGTATACCTCACATGGAAGCCCCATTGCCATATTCATCATATTAGAAACATCTAGCTCCAAAGAAGGCACTATGGCCAACTCATGAAGAATATTCATTAACTCCGCCATTTTTCGGTCCACCTCTTGTTGAAGGGCCTCACCAAATGTCATATTCTTATCCCCTACATGGACAAAAGAGCAAAAATCTTGGGCACCAAAATAAGCATTAGTATCCATGTTAGTTTCAAAATAAGAAAAATATGAAAGAACAAAAATAACCAAAGAGAAAAACAAGAAAAAAAAAATTAGAGCATATTTACACCTAACACTCCTATGTCCTCTACACCACCAACCCTCTAGAACGCCTTTAGTTCCTTATTGTTCTTCCATTTTCGGGTCAAAACGTTCTATTTGTGGATCGGGGTGCAACCGAGTCATCCATAGATGGCATAGTGTAACACCCTGGCTATAAACATATTATTTAATAATTATTAGTAGAAAATTAACAACTAATTATCGACAATAATAAATATAATTATTACGATAATTTTGTATGAAGTATCATTATTATGTGTAGTATGTAAATTTAATTGTATGGCACAATTATATACATGCATTAAACAACAAAGTGACCCTTTGAGTATCATTGAGAGAAAAATAGGTCAAACCATACTCACCCGATTATTACCAAATTTACCACACCTATTCTACACATTTTTCTTGATCACCCTATATGGAAATATAGACCAATACACCACCCGGAAGCATAAAACACTTACATCTTATTTTTCCTGAAGTATAGGGTAGTACGTGGTGTTAACAGAGGAGCCATTTGATCATCCTCTTTTTCCATCCGAAGCCACCACCTACTGTCTCTGACTCCAGCTTGGGACACCACTAGTTTTAGTACGCCACCACCTGCTTGTCATCTACGAAGCAAGCCAGCTGTTGTTTTAGTTTCCTTCAGAGGGTGGAAAGCTCTTTCTATGAATATAGAATTATGATCAACGGAATAGCACACGAGAAACACCTCTGTTACACCTATTTTCCCTAGACAGAATTACCAATAGATCATCCTTTCCTTCCGTTTCAAATTTCTAAGTTCAACCTTAAGGTGAGTTGCTCTGTTCTTCTTCTTTCAACAAAATGGAATCTGATGCATGTTTATGTTCTTTATTCAACTGTAAATTAAAATATATGTATTAACGAAGATGTTGCCAACCATAAGTTACTCTGTTCATAGTCATTCGTGCAACTCATCTATGTTTAAACTAAATCTGATGATTTTTACATATGCTTATGATGCATACAAATCCAACATGTATGATTCTCTGAGTTTCTGAATTTGGTTAGTCTTCGTTCATGTATGTGAACATAGCATGTTAACTAAAAGCACGAGAATCTGATTCCAAATATTTCTGCAGCCATTCAAAAGTAACTAGAGATATGTTTATATGCATGCATGTGTTAGAATAAACTATAAAATGGTTTCTAGATTTTATATGTGATTATTTCTTTGAAATTTGAATGATTATTTATCCGATTCTATGATTTCTTAAGCCTTAAGAATAATAAATGATGATAAGAAGATTTAATAATTTAGATAGAAATTTGAGTTAGAGAGTTACATACCTAGAAATTACTTCACGCACTACGTGCACAGAGCAGGCGTTGCGCGCCTGGAAGGAAGCAGACCAGATGCTGCATGCGCGCAAGGCAGGGCGCGGGGTGCTCGGGGCGCGCAGGACGCACGGGCACGGGCCGCGCGGGGCGCGCAGGGCGCTGGGCGCTGGGAATCGCGCGGTCGTGGCCTGCCATGCGCTGCGTCGATTCCTAGTGCACCAAAGTTAGACAAATTTCTATAATTTATTTTTATAATCAATAAACTACGAAATACTCTTATAATTATTTCATGAGAAAATTAACTAGTAGCAGTATGAGCGAATTATTAAATATACAGAACAAGGCAATACGAGTATATATATATATATATATATATATATATATATATATATATATATGTGCTGTGAGAACTGAGAAGCTTATAACTAAATTAAATATAATCACTATTACTATACAACGATGTTACTACATGATAATATTACCGGGTGATCAAGATATCTGCTGCTGACATATACTAAATCTATAAATTAGAGTGATTATGTGAAATGGTAATGCTATTGTGTAAAATTGTACTCATACGAGATGGTTGTACTGTTCTTGAGGTTGTGTTATAGTTGCATGAACGACTCGGCGGAATTCCTGGAATTGTCCGGACGAGTACCCGAGGATGCTACATGTGTTTGTTAAATTATAACTGCTGCTTGTTATATCCGTTCGATTGAATTTCTGGTTAGCTTGGATCCAGCCATCTAATCGACTAGATGGTGGTGCATTGGACCTACGGGACATGTGGACTAGATGCTAGAGGATTCTTTGACACGAGACACCTCCGAATCAAGGAACCTTTAAAGTTTAGGCGAGAGCGGAGTTGTGGTCAAGGTCAAGACTTCCCGGTCTAGGACTCAGAGCATATTTGAGGGATACATAGTCCCGACTTGCATATGATACCACGGCCGGGCCGTGATGCCGAATGGTGTTATCCGAGGAGTTAGAGTTTCCATGGCTGGGCCATGATGCCGGACTTGCAATCCGAGGATTTTTGTGACCGGATACACATTCGAGGTTTATAGTGTACACTTACATGAAAAGTGGAGAAACTGCTAACCTTCAATTCAACGAACGAAGAAATATCGAATGTGAGGCATGGACCAATGGACTCGTAGTACAGCCTATGAGGAAATTGTGAAACCAACCTTATAGTCGGTATTTACGTAGGTTGCTAGAAATGCTAGAACCTAGTAAAAACTTGGACTCCCCTAGAAACGGATCTCTAAGATGTTTGATCAATCCAAGTAAGGACTCGTATTTTGGAACTAGTACCACCTTTTGAAAAGAAAGAGTATTACTTTGATTGACTAGAATTGTCATACGAGCACGTTGATCCGTGTGCTTCACGCAACTCACTAAGACTCTCGAGTCTTAACCTCTCTTTCTTTCGTATGTCAAATTCTAGATGGGTCAGCTTCCACCCAGAGACCGGATTGATTTCGGTTACGCACCACATCCCTGGTACCTCACAGTTCTTCTTACCGGATCTCACGCGAAGATTCCCAGCCCCTCGACGTGACGCAGCTCCAGCTCAGGCAGCATCTCCACCACCACCACCACCAGCGGAGGAGGACCCGGTCGAGTCAGAGGACTCAGACCCAGAGGAGGACCCAGAGCCTGACTATGTACCTGGCGAGCCTGGAGCAGATTTATCAAAGGAGAATGACCCCGAGGAAGACATATTAGAGGGTGAGGAGTAGCAGTAGACGGTTGAGGAGTCGTACAGTAGAGATTTCTTTTGTTTAGTAGTTAGTCACCTCATTTTGGATTGTACCACTGAGTAAGCGGCAGCGCTCCTCAGTGTAGGATGAGATTTTGGTTCTGTACTTGCACTTTCATCAGATATTGGTCCAATTTTGTATACCAAGGGCCATTTATGTACACATACAATACATCTATGTCTTGGTTATGTTTCTTTTTGTATATACAGGTATTCCCAGTACGTGTTTTGTTGTAATAGGAACCCAGTACGAGTCTTACCTCGTTTATTATATTCCTATACTGTAAAAAAAAATAAAAAATAAAAAATCAGTTCTTAAAAACAAGTGATATTCCGAGTTATTAATCTTGACCATAGCAAGGTTGATAAATCGGGATGTGACACATAGAAGGTGTAAACAACATAAAAAACTAAATATTGCAGAAAAATTCTGCACTAAAAATGAAAAGTGCAGAAAATTATTATATTTTTGTGTGTTTTTGAGTATAAACTAATAATAACTATGCACAAAGATCAAATCTTAAGCCTCCCCGGCAACGGCGCCAAAAATTGATGTATTGATTAAGAGCGTCGTTAATTCTCTCAACCAACAATCAATTTAGAATTTAAAGAACAAAAAGAGTTTTCCCAAGAAAAAGGGATTGAATTGAATAACTATAGTAGTATAGCTAGTCAACCCAAGTCGTCTCTCAAGGAGGCTTATATCATTGATCTAGTATGTATAGTATATGTAGTGTTGGGATTGTGTAAGAAGTAATGCAAGCAATGAAAGCAAGAGGTATTAACAATGCAAAAAGAGTCTTGGTGTTGAGTTATGCACAAAATCACATTTTCCCTATCCTAAACCCACTTAGGCATTTTATCAAACACTTAGAATGCAATGTGCACATGCTCAAGAATCATTAAACCAAATTGACTTTGATCAAAACCAAAATAGTAAAATTATTCTAAGCACATGAAACCCTAATTCTTAATCAAGAATTATTCACACTCTCTCAACTAATGAGCCAATGCATTAATCAACACATAAACCCAAAAAAACCCCTGAACACAATTTAATCCCTTAATCAAGAAACCAAAATGTATTCAAGGCATAATCAAAATAAGCAAGTATGAATTCATACAAGCAAACTTTAATAGCATTTAAAAACCCAAGAGAGTGAGAAGCAAGAACACATTCAAGTAGTGGGTTTCAAGAGAAAATGGGGTTTTGACATTCCCCAACACCAAGAATGAGAGAACTACTCAACCATAATTAAAAAGAAGAAATGAAATGCAGAACTAAGAACAATCACAATGCTGGAAATGAAAATGGAAATATATTTAAACTTGGAGAAATGTAGAGTGATGTAATAACAAAGTGCAAAGAACAAAAATGGAAAAGTAAAGTATAGAGAAAATGGAAATTCTAGAGAGAAGAGAGAGCTTCTCTCTCTAAAATAATATAATCTAAACTAAAACGAAAGATAGGTGTAAAAAGTGTTTCAGCAAAATTACAAAAGTTTCATTAATACAAAGCTAGAGGGACCAATTTGCAAAATTATGCAAAATTTGCTGATTTTGTCAAAACTTGGTGGCTAGCGACCAAAAAGTGGTGGCTAGCGACCAACACAGCATTTTCAATATTAAGTTGCTTTCTCCGACTTGCCGATGCGTCCTCTCCTTCGCTCCAACGCTCCCGATGCTTCCATGACTTGAAGTAGCTCTAACCTAGATTCCTGAAATCCAAAGACACTACCCAAGAGTGCATCAAAGATAACAAGCCCGAAATGCCACTAACAAGCCTCAAAAAGACATAAAATTGCCACACTAACCAAGAAAGTGAAAATATGCACAAACAGTGTAAAGAACCATTATTAAAGCAATAAAGAATGCAAGATGCACATGTAAAGGTAAAGAATGCACATAATTTCGCATCCTATCACATACATCATACTACGTTTACTTAAACTTTACTGTAATACACTTTCATAACATTTTATCTCTTTATTATCCCTTTATTATCTCTTTTGGCCTATCCACCCTCCTGTAAACCTCCGCTGCACCGACCCCTAGGCATGAGCTCATCCTAACGAAATGGGGAAAAGGGGGATATTCACCAACTGCAAGTGAATGACCTGTAGCGCGGAGGATGCCAACCCCATCCTACAGCCTCTCAATCACAAGCCGAAGGCTACTATGTATTCTTACGCCACCCAATGACGTCTTTCTTTTCTACGCGCCACCTGGTGACGTCTCAAACAATGTTTATGCGCCACCCTGTGACGTTTTAACAATATACATGCGCCACCCTGTGACGTTTTAACAATATACATGCGCCACCCAGTGACGTCTTAGTTCACAACACAACATACACATACACATACACATACAACACATAATCCATATAAACATCTTATTAAAATCATGTATCTCATGCAATCAGCTCATATCAACATATCATCATCCAAACAACATCTAAACTCGCATACAAACCATAATTAACTCATACATATCATCTATACTGGTTGTAGAACGCATTACGGTGCATAAAGGGTCAAAACAGTTCATTTTCGCACTAACAGCAATGTCGTAATCGATTACACGGGCTGGTAATCGATTACTGTAATTGATTACACAGACTGGTAATCGATATGTGTAATCGATTACGCAGCTCTGTAATCGTTTACCGGAGGACAGCGTTTTCTCGCGATTGGGATTTCAGACATCGTAATCGATTACGAAGTCGTGTAATCGATTACGAAGTCGTAAAATACGATTCTTAGGTTTCCAAAACGCGATTTTCAATAGCCATTGGCCAAAATATGAATCTAACCTCGTCCCAATCGATAGAAAACATTGCTACCAATATCAAACAGGGAAATATGTTTAAAACAATTTTCAATTTGTAAAACCCCTTTCTTTTTCAAAACCAATTTCATAAATCAACCCTTTCATGAACCCTAATGGGAAAAACAACGAACAACATTCAAAACATCATCAATTCATCAACATACATGCAATTATATGACATTTAGAATGCCTAACCTCTACCTCTTGAAGAAACTCAAATAAAAACGTAGAGACGATCCTTCCCCAGTTAAACCCTCGTTCTAGCTTTCTCTCTCTAGACCCATGAACGGTGCGGTAAAGAATATGAATCCTATTGATGAATTGCAATTGGTAAAACGATGTATCTTTGTGTGAGGATTACAAATATGTGATCGGTTTCGTGAACGGGTAAGGTTTGATGTGAGTTTCGTGATTTGGAATGGTTATGGCTTTAAGTTCTTGAGAGAGATGAAGAACAATGGACGCACATGGATTAGAGAGAGTGTTTGGAGTGTTTCTGAAGTGAGGATTAGGGTTTCTGATGTGGTGGCTCGGTTATATATGGTTTAGAGTCATCGTGGGGCCCAAACGACACTTAAAACGTACTAAAAACGCACTCTGCGCACGTCGTAATCGATTACCACGAAATGGGAATCGATTATGGTAATCAATTACAGACAGGATGTAATAGATTACCGACAGCAAAAATGCCCAGATATGAAGACCAAAGGGCTGTAATCGATTACCATCCTGTGGTAATCGATTACAAGGCTACCAAATAGCCTCAAAGCACCTCAAAAACGTCTCACTCGTGCTATAAACATCCATACATCATTCCTTACATCATGCATTATCTAAACATCAATTAAAACGTATATATGCGCCTAAATCACCCAACATAAAATGAATACACATGAACATACACCTAAATCACATAACACATATACATACACTTAGATCACATAACACATAGTAAACATATATATATATATATATCACCTAACACGTAATGATTATTAGAAGAAACTTATCCACTCAAACCTAATTAAATCCTAACCAAGGTCAATTACCCTTAATCTCACTTAATTAGGACTTAATGAAAGTCGGGGTGTTACACTTAACAATGAGGTTGTAATGCCGAGGTTGCTGATAACATGGTTTTTGCCAATATTTTATGCCCTTAATTTGGATGATTGTATGCATTTCTTTGCTCTATTTTAGCCTTTTATTGTATTTAATACAATTTGGAATTAATTTGGACTTAATGGAAATAAAGGCTAAAGTAATAAGTTTTATAATGTTTTTGCAATTCAAGGATGACCTTTGCACTTGATCTTGGGTATTTTATATTTTTTGTGCAGGTCATAGGAATTATTGGAGCAGTAGACATCAGGAACTGAGCAAGAAGCGGAGCAGTGGAATTCAGGACTGGCATCGAGCGCCCCAGCGCCCGAACTCTACTAGAATCCATCACGTGCACAGCACTGGCGCCCTAGCGAGCTATACGCGCCCCAGTGCCGCGCCGCAATTCTGTTACAGCACAGACTTATCTGCAAGGCCGAGCTGGGGGCCCAATTAGCTAAGGTTTGGAGACTGCTCACTCTATTTAAAGAAGGCTAATGCATCAGAAAACACATCACTCACCTACCATCACTTTTACATCTTTTAATGTCATACTCTTTTCTTTTCCTAGTCTCTTACTTTCAACCCTAGGCTTTTTAGTTAGAATTTGTTTTCTCCATTAGGATTCCATCTTCTTTCCTAGTCTAGCTCTAGCTTCCTCCATTGTATTTCCAACGTTATTCGTCAAGCCCTTTGGGTTTTGTAAGTTACTTCTTTTAATTAATTCAGTTATTCGTTTTCCCATCTTTCCAATTTGCATTTGTTTTCTTTACTTTCCTCTTTATTGGTCAAGTTGTTTAATGTCTTCATTCCATCTTTGTTTTAATTCCAATTTATTTTCTGCCCTTATATTTCCTCCATGAGTAACTAAGTCTCTTGCTGGTTTATGAGGGTGTGAACATCATCGGGGTAAATTGAGGTTTTGTTCTTAATCTTGCATAAATTTTCATTATCAAAACCATGGCATATAATTTGAGATCTTAAATTGTGTGTTAAACCTTTGTCTTGGCTTACTCGATTGAGTTAGGCTAATTCATTGGCATGTGTTTATGTGTTAATTGATTAATTGATGCATGGCATATCAAGAATTGGTAATGATTAATTAATTGGCCGATTAGTCTCTTTAATTAGATTAATGTGATTGGCTTTTAAGATTGTTGAAAACGAAACTAAAGGTGAGATCTCACTGATTAATCTTGTTCTAGGCAATCAACTCTTAGAATCACAACAATAGGGTTAGATCTAACTCCGGCGTAATTAATCAACTCATGCATTCTTTTGTAGCCAACGATAAACGCCCTAATGAATGTTCTGCCTCATAAACCACTGTTTTTATTATTCAAATTTATTTCTATTGAATTCAAACAAAAACCCCCCAATTTGTGACAACCCTCATACGACTAGTCTCGTGTATTACTTCCTTAGTCATTCCTTGTGAGAGACGACCCTGGTTTCCACTAAACTATATTAGGGGAACTTGGTTTATAAATAGTTAAATTTATGGGAGTTGCGACGCTCACCCAACAAATTTTTGGCGCCGTTGCCGGGGAATGGCGATGAACGTAATCACTAGTTGTGTGATTTGTGCATAGTGTACATAACCGTTTTCTTTTCTTTTCTTTGTTTCTTTCAAAAATAAAAACAACAAAAAGATTTTCCTTTTATTTTGCATTTTATTTTCGTTTTTGTATTTTTATTTGCTCTTCCCAGACTCGCTGTTCCAAGAACAGCTGAGTCTGCTGCTGTCATACGCGCTCCAGCACCTGTACAGCGCACGGCTGCGACTGAAAAGTTGCAGTTTTGTATGACTCGATTGTAACCGGAAAATCAACTGTTTACAACGTTGTTTTCCCCTGGTCATGAACTTTCTGATCTATTTGTTAGTGCTTCAGGTTTAAGTTCAAGCCATGGAAGATCATCAGCCTACCTTAAAGGAACTCGCACCTCTGGACCTCATTCAACAACCTTTGGGAATCACCTACCCAAGGATGGACACCGAGTTCGAACTTACGGGAGCAATTCTCCATTTGCTTCCTAAGTTCCACGGACTGGCCGGAGAGGATCCACACCAGAACCTGAAAGAATTCCATGTGGTGTGTGAAACTCTCAAGCCAAGAGGAATCAACGAGGAGCACGTGAAGCTTCGAGCTTTTTCGTTCTCTCTGGAAGGTCAAGCGAAGCAATGGTTCTTGAATATGCCAAACGGGGCTGTCACCACATGGATTGACATGAAGAAAATCTTCTTGGAGAAATTCTTCCCAGCCTCGAGGGCAGCTGCTATAAGGAAAGACATCAGTGGTATCCTCCAACTCCAAGGGGAGTCTCTCCTTGAGTACTGGGAGAGATTCAAAAGGCTAGTGGCAAGTTGTCCAACCCATCAGATCTCCGAACAACTCTTGATCCAATTCTACTATGAGGGTCTGACGGGAATGGATCAGTGTATGATCGATGCTGCTAGTGGTGGTGCCTTGATGGATAAGACTCCGACGGATGCAAGGCTCTTGTTCGAAAACATGGCTGTAAATTCACAGCAGTTTGGCACAAGAGCAACTGCTGTGACCAAAGGGTGAATGAGGTAGCTCAAAAGGAGAATGGTGGCCTATACCAAAAGCTGGATGAAATTGCAACCTTCATGAAGCAATTGGCCATCAACCAAGCCCAAACGGGAACCTCAAGCCAACCTATGGTATGTGGGGTATATTCCTTGGACTCCAATGTAACTGACCAGTGCCTACACCCTCAAGGAGAAGCAACAATGGTGGAAGCTACAAACACTCTTCTGGGAAAGCCCCAATTTCAACCCCAGCAAGTTCGGTACCAACCCCCCCATCAGAGGCAACCTCAAGCCCCAATGCCTTTACCTCCACCGACCCAACTATTAGCCTTACCTGCACCTTCTGTATCTGTTGAACCATCCCTTAGTGATGTGATGAAACTGCTCCTAGAGCAGCAAAAGATGATGATGAATTTGCAGAACGAGGTCAACCAGATGAGAGGGGGCAAGAGTATTTCTGATAGCCAGGGGAGTGTACTTGTCGTTCAATTGAGGTCGGGAAGAGCACTAAAAGACCCCAAATCATCTCAACCTACAAAGGAGAATGATTTGCTTGAAACGGAGAATACTGCAGTTGAATCACATAACAGCATGTAAACATACATCACAGATCATACAAACATGTGTAAATCATGCATAAATCGTATATAACACTTATATGGGTCATAGAACACATTAGGTGTTAGTCAAGTAGCCTCTAATAACTCAAGAGGGGGGGTGAATTGAGTGCAAATTTGTTGTATGAACAATAAAAACTTTTTGGTAAAACAAACTATGTCCACTAAAAGGGATTGAATAGATGAGTGTGGAGAGTAATATGTATCAAAGAAAATGACTTAAAAGTAAAAGAGATTGAAGGAGAGAAAATCAAACACAAAGAATTATACTGGTTCGGTCCCAACTTGACCTGCATCCAGTTCCAAGACTCCTTCTTGGCGATCCACTATCTTTCTCAACTTTAGAAGTTTCACCACCTTGTTGCCTATGGGATCCCTCACCCTTGCAACCAAGATGTGATATAAAAATTTGGTGATTCTCACAAATCACTCAAACACCAAGGGAATTAAACACCCTTGCAATCCAAAGTATGAATGAATAAAGATTACAACAAGAAATTCTCTCTAGAAGAGTGATAGTACAAATTGATTGCTCAAACTAATATCTCAAGTGTATAAGTAAATGTGTGACCACAATAAGTATGAAAACTTGAGAATGATAAGTATAAAATAGAGTTTAAAATGTGTAAGCACGTTATCTAACATCAATGGCTGGATTACAATGGTATTTATAGAGTATGAAAGCATCCATGCATGAACCATTGTGATTTTTCATGAAAAGATACGTTTTTCTACACAGTGTAATCGATTACACGATTTGGTAATCGATTACAAGGTTGCTGTAATCGATTACATCTAGCCGTTTGATGTAATTTTGAAATCTTTTAAGTTGAAATCGATTACAATATCGTGGTAATCGATTACACACTCGCAAAAACCATTTTTAACATATTAAAAACATTTCTAAACATAGTAAAATGGTTTTTATGTAAATCAAAACTTATATAATGAGTTTTTCATAAAAAGCAAGAGTAAGTTTTGAATATAATGACTTTAAACAAATATGTTTCAAAATCAAGTATCATAATTAATGTGGTCTCTATAATTACTTAAACTTTGAGATTTACATAAAGTCCTAATACCTTAGAGACCACTATGAAGTTATTTAACTTGATATATCTTTTATCATCAATCTTCAAGATATTCCGACATAATCAAAACCTGTAATAATATAGACATACAAACACAGTCTCCCCATTTTTGATAATGTCAAAACTTTATCTTAAAGGAGGTTAGAATAATTCAAACATGCGGCACTCCCCCTTAATATGATAAAAGATGTTAAAGAATAATGAGTAAAAAAAGTGGAGTATAACTCCCCCTTAATATGATAACCCATCACTCAAGTTACTTCTCCCCCTTTTTGACATAATCAATCAAACAATACAATCAATCACAACAATACCAAAAAGAGAATATAACTTAAATGTTGGATGAAATAGTATCCATAAGCTATAAACCAAATCAGAAACCATGATCCAGAGGTCAGAAAGTAGTAATATATACAACATACAATCCAAAAAGATCAAATACTAAACAATATCAGAGTAATGCAAACCAAAGTCAAATACATACATAACAAAATAAAACAAGACTACTAGAAGTGCTCATCGCCTCCATCAGTGCCAGTAGGAGCGTCGCCATCTCTGCCAGGTATCACAAACGGGTTGAACGGAGGTTAATGGATGGTGGCACGAATCTCGGCTAGGTTGTCCTCAATATGAGACATCCTAGTACCAAGGCTCGTCACGTCGCGATCCAGACGATCAAAGCGCTCCCGGGTATAAAGGTGGAGACCCCGAATCTCATCCAACATATCAATAGCATACTGAGGATACAGATCTGCAGGAGCGGCTGGAGGAGGAGGAGGAGGAACTTCACCCGCCTTAGGAACCCAATTTCCCATTGGATCCTTGATCCAACCCATCTGATGGAGGGCAAACGGACCAATGCGGAGATCGTGATCATGTCTCGCACAAACGGACAGCTCCCCGTCAAGTGGAACTCCAAAATGCTGTAGAAAACGAGTAATCAAAGCACCATAGGGAAGAGGTCCTCGCGATAGAGCATGCATCATGCAAGTCCGTACCAGAAACGCCCAATCAATCGGTTTTCCATGATGGATACCCCACATAGCAATCAAATCGCTCTCCAAAATTTGTGCAATGTTAGAAGTCCTAGGATACAGAATCATAACATACACATAATGCAATAAGCGAAAAGGGAGAGTGAGGTTCCCAGCCAACAAACGTGCTGGAATCTGAGCCCCGGCACGACAAATCATTTGGCGAGCGTCAAGATAGTTATACTCATCTGACCAGTCCAAGGGAACAACATTCTCGCCTTCGTAGGCGGCTCCATCAGTGTTTAACCCAGAAATCTCAGAAAATATAGCAGGAGTAATAACCATAGAGACTTTCTTAACTTCAGTGATCAGGACACCATCATTACGAAGAGAAAGGTTCGAATAGAACATACGAATTAAATTTGGATAATACCTTTCGCTCATCGTCATGAATTGCTCGAGACTGTTGTTGCGGATGATAGTGGCAAGCTCGAAACCCTCGTCATCGAAGTAGGCGATGTCGATGAACTTCGGAGGCACAATCTCTCGGTCCTTGAAGTTCTCAAGATACCTCTGTTCACGGGCGGCATGAGAGAAGTACCGCGGCATTGAGACACGGTTGGAGACTATGTTGGCAGCGGCGGCAGCGGGGGCTTCCCGACCAGAGCGGCCGGCGTCCATGGCGGCACGGTAGCGAGCGCCGACGGAGGTTCGTCCGCGTTTGGTCCTTGATGATTCAGCCATGGCGGTTTGAGAAAGAAGGGGAAAAGAGGGTTTTGTTTGGATGGTTTTGTAGAGGAGAGGAAGAGGAAGAGATTGGTGGCGGTGGTGTGTGTTTTGGTGGTGTGTGGTGGCCAGAAATGTAGAGAGAAGGTGGAGGGAGAGAGAGAGGCGCTGTTTAGAGAGAGAAAGAGACGTTTGAAATGAGGAAGAAGACGTCTCGAACCCTAAAAACGCCGCAGTGTAATCGATTACCGCGATTTGGTAATCGATTACCGTAATCGATTACGATACCGGAAAATGAGTCCCCAAAAATGCCGAACTCTCTGTTAATCGATTACGGGCTTCCGTAATCGATTACAAAATCGATAAAAGCCTTAAAAACGCATATAAACAGCATGTTAACATATAATAACATCATATTTTATGAAATGCACACAAATTAATAATATGTGCTTGATATATGCACACACATAAGTAATATATGGTTAATATATGCACACACATAGTAAATCATATATGATCATAGATATGACATGTGAGAACATATATATAACTAAATATTAAGACATATGTAAATTTAAACAAATGTAACTATTTAGAGGGAGGAGAGATAATACCTAATTCGTTACGGATGATGTAAAATTGATCTCTTGGAAGTGGTTTTGTGAATATATCTGCCAGTTGTTTAGTGGTATCTACAAACTCCAAGATACAGTCTCCCTTTTGAACATGATCTCGAATAAAGTGATGTCTTATCTCGATGTGCTTTGTTCTTGAATGGAGAACTGGATTCTTTGAGAGATTGATGGTACTAGTATTGTCACACTTAATAGGAATACATGATAATTGGACTCCATAATCAAGTAGTTGTTGCTTCATCCAAAGGATTTGATCACAACAACTTCCGGCAGCAACATATTCGGCCTCGGCAGTAGATAAAGCGACACTGTTTTGTTTCTTACTATGCCAAGACACCAATGCACTTCCCAAGATATGACATGTACCACTTGTGCTTTTCCGATCCGTTTTACATCCAGCAAAGTCCGAATCAGAATATCCTACTAAACAACAAGAAGCACCTTTTGGATACCACAAACCAAGATTATTTGAACTTTTGAGATACCTTAAGATCCTCTTTGTTGCAGTTAGATGAGACTCTTTTGGATTGGCTTGATATCTTGCACACATGCACACGCTAAACATAATATCAGGCCTACTTGCAGTTAAGTATAAGAGAGATCCGATCATACCTCGATACATTGTGATATCTATAGATTTTCCATTTTCATCTTTGTCAAGATAGCAAGAGGTGCTCATAGGTGTTGCAATTTCTTTTGCTTGATCCATTCCAAAACGCTTTAGCAACTCCTTGCAATACTTTGATTGATGAACAAAGATGCCATCTTTAAGTTGCAGTATTTGTAGCCCAAGGAAGAAATTCAATTCTCCCATCATAGACATCTCAAACTCGCTTTGCATAATGTTAGAGAACTCTTCACATAAACATTCATTAGTAGCACCAAAAATAATATCATCAACATAGATTTGAACTAAAAGAATGTCACTCCCTTTTTGTTTTATAAAAAGAGTAGTATCAACTTTTCCCCTTGAAAAACCTTTTTTCCATAAGATAGATACTTAAACGATCATACCAAGCCCTTGGGGCTTGTTTTAAACCATATAAAGCTTTTTTCAATTTATAAACATGGTTTGGAAAACTATGATTTGTAAAACCGGGGGGTTGATCTACGTAAACTTCTTCTTGAATAAAACCATTTAAGAATGCACTTTTAACATCCATTTGATAAAGTTTGAAATCCATGATAGATGCAAATGCAAGCAACATTCTAATGGCTTCTAATCTAGCAACGGGAGCATATGTTTCTTCATAATCTATGCCTTCTTCTTCATTATAACCTTTTGCTACTAATCTAGCTTTGTTTCTAACTATGATTCCATTTTCATCAAGCTTATTCGTAAACACCCATTTTGTACCTATTATTTGATGATTTTTAGGCCTAGGTACTAAATCCCAAACTTGACTTCTTTCAAATTGATTTAGTTCTTCTTGCATAGCTAAAAGACAATGTTCATCATTAATTGCTTCATTTATATGTTTAGGTTCTACTTGAGAAACAAAAGCTATATTAAATAATGCATGAATGAGAGAGTTTCTAGTTGTTACCCCTTTTGAGATATCACCTATGATGTTTTCAAGAGGATGATCCTTTGAAAATCTTCATTCCTTTGGAAGGTCATGTGATTGATTTTCTTCTTCTTTGGGAGGTTCAACCCTTACTTGATCTTCCTTCTTGGACTCCTTTGTATCATTGCCAAGATTTAAATTCTCCAAGACATCTGAAATATGATCAACACAATCCTTTCTCGACCGCAAGAGATTAGACTCATCAAAAACAACATGTACGGATTCTTCAATGGTCATTGTTCTTTTATTATAGATTCTATATGATTTACTTCTCAATGAATATCCTAAAAAGATGCCTTCATCCGATTTTGCATCAAACTTACCAAGATTATCTTTTCCATTGTTTAATACAAAGCATTTACATCCAAAAGCATGGAAATGAGAAATATTTGGTTTTCTTCCATTATAAGGCTCATTGGGGGGTTTTCTTTAGAATAGGTCTAATGAGGGCTCTATTCATAACATAACAAGCGGTGTTAACCGCATCGGCCCAAAAATATTTTGGAAGGTTGGTTTCATTAAGTATAGTTCTTGCCATCTCCTCTAAGGATCTGTTTTTCCTTTCAACCACTCCATTTTGTTGTGGAGCTCTAGGAGCGGAAAAATTATACTCAATACCACATTTTTCACAAAACTTTTCAAAAGAATCATTTTCAAATTCTCCCCCATGATCACTTCTAATAGAGACAATTTTTGAATCTTTCTCATTTTGGATAATCTTTGCAAGCTTTTTAAATGAATTAAAGGCTTCATTCTTTCTTGCAAGGAAGAGTGTCCAAGTATATCTAGAAAAATCATCCACAATCACAAGGGCATAGTAATTTCCTCCAAAGCTCATGGTTCTTGATGGACCACAGATATCCATATGTAAAAGTTGTAAAGGTCTTGATGTAGAAACAATGTTTTTTGATTTAAAAGAGACCTTTACTTGTTTTCCTTTTTGACAAGCATCACAAATCTTGTCTTTTACAAACTTAAGCTTTGGTAGACCAATTACTAGATCTTTTGAAACAAGTTTATTTAAATGATCCATGTGGATGTGAGTGATTCTTCTATGCCATAGCCAAAAGTCATCTTCCTTACTCAAAAGACAACTAACTTCTTTTGAGGATATATTATTAAGATCAATCATATAGATATTATCAACTCTATGACCAATTAATTTAACTTCGCCACTTATTTTATCTTCTATAGTACAATATCTAGAGTCAAAGGAAACTTTATTACCTCTATCACATATTTGACTTACACTAATAAAATTATGTGCTAAACCTTCAACAAGCAAGACATTTTCTAAAGAGGAAGTGGGAGATTTACTTACTTTTCCAATGCCAAGAATCTTTCCTTTGTTGTTGTCTCCATATGTAACATGACCATGCTTCTTAGGAGATATGCAAGAGAATTGTGAAGCATCCCCCGTCATGTGCTTGGAGCAACCACTATCTACGTACCACTTAGATATCTTTGCCTTAAGGCTTACCTACAACACAAGAAGTGACAATTTTAGGTACCCATATCTTTTTGGGTCCTTGTGTGTTAGTGGTAGACAAAGAAACCTTTGATACCCAAGATTGCTTACCCTTTGAGGGTCCAAACTTTCTAATATAACATCTTGATGCACTATGTCCCTTTTTACCACAATGAAAGCATGTAGTAAATGGAGAACTATGTGGTAGGTTTAGATAAAAGATTCTTATAGAACTTTTGATTTTTAGTAGGATTATATCCTAAACCCGCTTTATCATACATGTATCTTTGATTACCTAGTAGAATCTCTAAATTGTTTCTACCTTGTGTAAACTTAGATAAAACATTCTTTAGATCTTCCACTTTCTTATTGCATGCATCATGAGAGAAAGAGTTAATTTTACTTTCATATTCCTTACATTTTAGGAAACATGTATTTCTTTCCTCATTTTCTAAGATCTTATTTTCTTTAAGAAGTCTATCAATTTCTTCATTTAACTTTAGCACTTATTTCTCAAATTTACTAATGGTTTTCCTAGATTTTGTAACTTCTTTTGTTAAATCAATGAACTCATCATGCAATTCATTAAATGCATCTTGTAAGTCATCAAAAGAAGGAGAAAGATCAGAATTTGTGTGTACCTCATTTTGATCTTCATTGTCTATGGCCATGAGACTCAAGTTTGCAACTTCATCATCGGAGTCACTTGATGTGCCGGAGTCATTTTCTTCCCAAGTGATGTATGCTCTTTTCTTCTTTTCATGATTGAAGTTCTTTTTCTTGATAAACTTCTCATTTCTCTTTGAGAGTTTTGGACATTCAACCTTTATGTGACTTGGTTCTCCGCATTCATAGCACTTTGGAATGTTTGGTTTGTCTTCTCCTTTCTTGATGAAGTTTTTCTTAGGAGGAAATTGACTTCTTCTTTGATTCCTATTCCTTTTTAGGAATTTACTGAATTTCTTGACAAAGAGACTCATGTTCTCATCAATTTCTTCATCTTCTTGCTCTTCTTCATCTTCTTCATCTTCTTCATCATTTTGATCTTCACTTGTGGATGCCTTTAGAGCAATACTTTTCTTCTTTTTGTCACCTTCTTCAATTTGACTTAGCCTTGACAATTCAAGTTCATGTTCTTGAAGTTTGCCAAATAGTGCCGGAAGCGTCATGGATGCCAAGTCTCTTGATTCCATAATAGCCGTTACCTTTGGTTGTCATTCTCTACTCAAACATCTCAAGACTTTGTTGATTAAGTCTTCATTTGCATAATGCTTTTGAAGAGATGCAAGATGATTGATGATGTGAGTGAATCTCATTTGCATATCTTGAATGCTTTCGTTTGGATTCATCCTAAACAACTCAAACTCACGGGTAAGGCTATTGATTCTAGATCTTTTGACTTCATTGGTTCCCTCATGAGTGACTTCTAAGGTATCCCACATATCTTTTGCGGACTTACAGTTTGATATTCTAAAGAATTCATCATGTCCTAAGGCTGAAGTAATGATGTTTTTGGCTTTGAGGTCATATTGGACTTTCTTCTTATCATTTTCATCCCACTCATCTCTAGTTTTGATAATGCTTTTCCCATCAACAATTTTCTTGGGAATATATGGACCATTTTCCACAGCGTCCCACACATCTAGATCAATAAATTCTATGAATATCCTCATTCTACTTTTCCAATAAGGGTATAGGAGGCCATTGAACATAGGTGGACGGTTTATGGCATTTCCCTCGGATAGCATAGGATTAGAGGCCATATTCTTGAAGCGGTTGAGCCTATCACAAGAAACTAGCTTTGATGCCACTTGTTAGTCAAGTAGCCTCTAATAACTCAAGAGGGGGGTGAATTGAGTGAAAATTTGTTGTATGAACAATAAAAACATTTTGGTAAAACAAACTATGTCCACTAAAAGAGATTGAATAGATGAGTGTGGAGAGTAATATGTATCAAAGAAAATGACTTAAAAGTAAAAGAGATTTAAGGAGAGAAAATCAAACACAAAGAATTATACTGGTTAGGTCCCAACTTGACCTACATCCAGTTCCAAGACTCCTTCTTTGTTATCCACTATCTTTCTCAACTTTACAAGTTTC
Organism: Aeschynomene evenia; assembly: GCA_013621005.1. NCBI lineage: Eukaryota > Viridiplantae > Streptophyta > Magnoliopsida > Fabales > Fabaceae > Aeschynomene > Aeschynomene evenia. The sequence goes on along the minus strand of RYYW01000044.1, from coordinate 293,468 downwards.
ACCACCTTGTTGCCTATGGGATCCCTCACCCTTGCAACCAAGATGTGATATAAAACTTTGGTGATTCTCACAAATCACTCAAACACCAAGGGAATTAAACACCCTTGCAATCCAAAGTATGAATGAATAAAGATTACAACAAGAAATTTTCTCTAGAAGAGTGATAGTACAAATTGATTGCTCAAACTAATATCTCAAGTGTATAAGTAAATGTGTGACCACAATAAGTATGAAAACTTGAGAATGATAAGTATAAAATAGAGTTTAAAATGTGTAAGCACGTTATCTAACATCAATGGCCGGATTACAATGTTATTTATAGAGTATGAAAGCATCCATGCATGAACCATTGTGATTTTTCATGAAAAGATACGTTTTTCTGCACAGTGTAATCGATTACACGATTTGGTAATCGATTACAGTAATCGATTACAAGGTTGCTGTAATCGATTACATCTAGTCGTTTGATGTAATTTTGAAATCTTTTAAGTTGTAATCGATTACAATATCGTGGCAATCGATTACACACTCGCAAAAACCATTTTTAACATATTAAAAACATTTCTAAACATAGTAAAATGGTTTTTATGTAAATCAAAACTTATATAATGAGTTTTTCATAAAAAGCAAGAGTAAGTTTTGAATATAATGACTTTAAACAAATATGTTTCAAAATCAAGTATCATAATTAATGTGGTCTCTATAATTACTTAAACTTTGAGATTTACATAAAGTCCTAATACCTTAGAGACCACTATGAAGTTCTTTAACTTGATATATCTTTTATCATCAATCTTCAAGATATTCCGACATAATCAAAACCTGTAATAATATAGACATACAAACACATTAGGGTACATGCACAAAAGGGTCAAAACAGTTAATTTTCGTAAAATCTACAGCAGTGTTACCAGGGTGTCATGTTTCCTCGCGATTGGAAATTCTCAGATCATAATCGATTACGAACGCGAGATATCAGATTCTAGGGTTTCTAAATTCGTTTTTCAATAGCCAATGACCAAAACATAGGTCTTGAATCATCCCAATCGGTAGAAAACACAGACATATGAAAATCAATTGGTGGAATAAGTTTTAAAACACTTTTACATCAATAAAACACCTTATTTTTGGAATTTGATCGGTAAAAAGGTAACCCTTTTATGAACCCTAATGGGAAGAACGGATAACATCAATAATTTCATCAAACACACATTATTATGCACAAAAATACAGTGAAAGAAGAATGTCTAGAACCCCTACCTCTCGTAGACCTCCTAAGCTATGCGTAGAGAAACCCTTTACTTCTCACTTTCTCTCTAGCCCCACGAACGGTACAAATATGACTTCTTTTCAAAATGAAAATGGTAGAAATGTTCTATTTGATGAGAGGTTTAAGAATATGTAATTTGTTTTGTGAGTGGGTAAGAATTGACATGGATTTGGGGTTGTGGAAAGGCTATGGTTTATGTTCTTGAGAGAGAGAGTAGGATGGAGGAACAAGGGTTTATGGAGGGTGCCAAGAGTGATTCAGAAGTTGGAAATTAGGTTTTCTTAGTGGAGGCACTGATAGGTATTATATAGAGACATTGTGGGGCCCACACGTGACTTAAAAACGCACCAAAAACTCTAACTGCGCAGTCTGTAATCGATTACAGCCTGTTAAAATGCATAGATTCGAAAATTTGTGTAGTGTAATCGATTACCATCTCGTGGTAATCGATTATTGGGCTGTAAAATAGCCCCAAAACACTTCTAAAATGTCCCGACTCGTGCTATAAACATTCATACACCATTCCTAACATCATGCATCATCTAATAATCAAATAAAACACAAATATGCACCTAAGTCACACAACATATAATGAATACACATATTCATGCACATAAATCACATAACGTATAATAAACACACATATATATATACACTCAGATCACATAACACGTAATGATTTACTAGAAGAAATTTATCCACTCAAACTTAATTAAATTCTAACCAAGGTCAATTACCCTTAATTTCACTTAATTAGAACTTAATAAAAATCGAGGTGTATGGATGTTTCTTTCTCTTTAAGGGGTGGAAGTTTAACTTTCTCTTTAATAATTCTCTCCTGAAGCTTCTTTCTGTTAGTGTGAGTAAATGGTTCCTTCCAAATAAAATTATCACAAAAAAAAATAATAATAATAAATGCAAGTCTTGGATTGGGATTGCTCGTAACACGCCACAATATATTCAAGGGGTTAACTAATTTTTTGACTTTGCACTTAGGCATAAGTCAATCGAAGGAAGAATTATTTTCCTTGCATAAATTATATGTTCTCTTGCTATTATTTTTGTCATCATTATTGTTAGGCTTATTTGTTGGGTATACTTGTAACATCCTAATAATTAATTACCTCTTTATGCTTAAATCATATCGAGTTAATTATCGGAAATTATCGTCTTGTTTCAGAGTTTAAGTTGAAAATAAGAATACGTGGAAAATAGGGCCCAATACATACATATAGTTTCACATATACAAATATTACACCTAACAAGTGTGAATCCAAAATAGATATTACAATAGTAGAGTGTTGAAGTTTCTAAGAGAACCATAAGCTTGTACAGTCACTTATAATTCCCTTATAAACTTAGCTAAGTGTCAGATAATACATAATATAGCAATACAAAAAGCAACATAGGAACAAGGTTCTAATGCATAAATCTTCACATATATCTGAGTCTCCATCTCCCTGTAGTTCCGGTCCGCTCACCTGGTGGAGGTACCTGTGTCCCGATCTGAATCTAAAACAAAGGGTGGTGGAATTGGGGTGAGCTCCACGGACTCAATAGGGGGATCACTCCGGTTTATTATGAAATAAGTGAAACATGCATACACGTTACTAACGATATTTTCACAAATGTATATGTAGTTCCGAAGTGTCTTACCTATATGTGTCTTGTTAAGTATATATATATAATGTGATAAATAAAGGATTTATATCATTTCACAATGAAAATTAAAAGTATAATCGTTGTCATGCAATAGTTGCATAATCAGCATTATGCATACGATCGCAAGTCAAAGTATATGTTCATCCCTATAATGGTTGCATAATCAATATTATGCATACGGTTATAGGTGTCATGTGTTATAATTTCTTAATTAAATGGCACTACCCTCTTTCTCTCTACCTCCGCATACACCTGGCTCCTAGGCTATGAGCTCATACCTTTCTAGTTTCTACTAGAACTCTATGGGGAAGAGGGGTTTGTTCGCTTCCTCTCACAAAATGGTATTGGGTACCGAGGGTGCCAACCTCCCTTGTCAATCCCATTTGTGGGGGCGTGTGGTAGGCGGATTAAAATTTTAATCCTGGGAATAAGTAGATAAAAATGTAAGATTCCTATGTGTGGTAGGCGGATTGAAAAAAAAAACTTCCAGGAATAAGTTAATCCTGCGAAGAAAAAAAGTTAAAATTTAATCCCATCTCTTAGGTGGGAATCTTTTATTCCCATGAGAAGGGAAAATGATATGGCTAAATAAAATGTCAAAATTACTCCTATATTAAAACTAATAAAACCCTTATCTAATCCTAATTTTTCTTAATTTTCCTAATAAAAATTCAAAATTCTTAATTTTTTTCCCTTTTTCTATAAAGAATAATTTTAAAGTTCAAAATATTAATTTTTTGAACTAAAATTATTAGGGATATTTTTGTAAAATTGTATAATATTCCTGGGAATATAAGTGTCCATCAAACATTGGAATGTTCATTTCCAGACATATTTTATAATATTCCTAAAATTTTAATCCATTCACCAATTACTTCTAATATGTCATCCCTGGGAAAGTTAATCCTGGGAATATGATTCCTGGGAAACCTATTCCTGGGATTAAAATTTTAATCCGCCTACCACACGCCCCCTGTAGAGGAAGCTACTCATAAATCTCATTTCCTTGATTCACATGACCTTACACAATTTTCTTTATAATATCTGCACGCATACCATGTATCATTTTTCCATTTTATCACATATATCATAAAAATCATCATATACATGTAATCACATAAACATAGATGTTCTCATATATCATTCTTTCATCAAATCAATCATTTTCAATAATTCATATTTATTTCTAATATATATATTTATATATATTCATCATACTATATCATTTAAAAAATCACATATGAAGTTAAAGTCATCATAAAATATAAAATAACCGAAATACCAAAATCTGCAGGATTTCTACAACTTGGTCGCTAGCGCGTTCCATACGGACGCTAGCGCCCAAGGCGGTTTAAGACACCCGCTAGCGCCTGTAACTTGGTCGCAAGCGCGTGTGCATGCGCTGGCGGCTATGATGAGGCCGCTAGCGCGCGTCTCGATCCTACACTCATATCAGTCGGAACAGCAACCATTTTTATGCAAGTAATGATTAATCGAATCTTTATGCATGAAAACACAACAATACATAACTTAACATAAATCTAAACCCCTACCTCTTGTAGTTTTTCTCTATCCAAGCTACAAACCACTTTTTTTTCTTCAGCTCCTTGCTTTATTCCCCACCTAAGCTTCTTTAATGATGGTGATGATAAACCTATTGTTTCTGATGATCTTTGTTTGTTTAGTATGGAAGGAAATGATGAGAGGAATCTGATTATGGAGTTTGTTCTTTGATTTGATGAGTTTTGATGATATAGAGGTGAGGTTTGAGTGTTTGTGAGCTTAGAGAGTTTGAGAGAGTTTTAATGTGTTTTTGGAGGATGAAGGAGATGATTCTGATAGTTCTAAAGGTCTCTTCTGGAGTTATAAGGTGGTTTGGACGGAGGGACCTAAGGGAAATATTAGAAAGATGAAGGGTGGGGGTAAAATGCAAAATGACATAAATTCTGTTCTGTCACGAAGTTGGTCGCTAGCGACCGATTCTACCGCATTACCCGCTAGCGCCTTATCAGAGTCGCTAGCGACGTACTCCTATCGCCTTACCTGCTAGTGAACTACAACTGGCCGCTAGCGAGCATCTGCTGATACATGACAACAACAGCGATTTTCATGCTCTAAAACTCCAAATGTCATCTAACACACTCTAAATCAGTATCAACACTCTAAACAACATTTTTACACCTATACAAACTTGTACACAACCATAAATTCTTAAATTCTCCTCCTAGACTCTTATTCTATTAAATCATATTTTAACTCATATGCAATGCATCTATCATCATTTCATACACTTAAAACACATAATGCATATAACACATATCAAACAATGCATACACATCAAAATGCATCCCAATCACTTACATATTCCAATTACGCCTTGATCAAAGTGATTATGACCAAGTCCCTTTAATCAAGGTATAATTAGAATTTGGGGTCTTACAATACTCATTTGATTTTGTTACTTGTTTGTAGGCACAAAATGAGGAAAGCGGAGATCAAATTTCTATTCCAAGGCATTCTTCTGCAAGTCATATTCCCAAGTCAACTTGAGGTTTGTTCTATCTTTTTTTTCTTAGTTTTACATGTCCATGTGATTTATTGCATGGTATCATGTTTCTTTATCAATGGAAACCATGGATTTACATGCTAGAAATAGTTGATGTGGTAGATCATTGAGGATTTTGGGTAGATCATAACTGATCAAATTATTAAATAGTTTATGTGGTAGATTATTGATGACATGATATCACACTATCATATGATGCAGCTGAGATAATAACCATCGAAAGGATTTCAAATTAATTCCTATACTGAATAATTGGCAAATGAATTAGTAACTTAAACTGTAACATTTGATTATATTATTATTTGAAATGCATGTGATTTGTCTCTTGAAAACACTATTAAGACTAGCTTTTTATCTCACACGACTGCTACTATTGGTGTGGCCTTCTTTCAACTACTTCTTAGACCTTGATAAAGAATTAGCTATGTGTTTGTGTGGATCTTGTTCACAAGAACAGAGAGACCAATCTATTGTTTATTATTGATCACACATTACAGTAGTATGCTTCCTTTTACATAATATTCAAGGGAAAGCATCTCTTATCCTAACTCCCTTTACAGAAGTAATTGATGTAGTCAAATTTAAATCTTTTGAGTAGATTTAATCAAGGTACAAATAGTTGTTAACAAATATTAGTCAATATTATGAAGTACCAAGAAGCTTGAGTAGATTTTGGATCATACATAACAACATTACAAAATATTTTCTAATGAATGATTGGTTTCTGATTTTACATTTATTGTTAGACAATTAAAATAGAATTGACCATTTTAGAAATAGAAATATGCAATTGCAAATTTCTTTTAAAAAAACATGGTTATAGTGGCGGTTTTACACTTCATGAGTCCAATAGCTTTAGTGACAGTTTTGACCTCCAAAAGGCCCAAACTTAGTGGCGGTTAAAACCCTCAAAACCAAACCGCCAGAAAAAAAAAATTAGTGGCGGTCATATCTGCGATTTTCAAAAAGTGCTGTTAAAAGCTTCTCGATGAATAACCTGCAGCGGAATTGGTAATTGCCGGTAAACTTTTTAGCGGAGGTTAAAGCCGCCACTAACATTAAAAATAACTGCCAGGAAAATGCATTTTTTTGTAGTGTGAATTGCATTTTTTCCCTTCCCATTGCACTTTTTTATAAGCCAAATGAAGGCTATTCACAGAAAATAATCCATTACCACGTACAAGTAATTTGCAGGTTGCATGAAACCTGTAGGGCACATGGTTGCATCTCAACCGCGTGATGGACACGATACAAATTTCACCTTCAGCGAAATGGGTACCTGAGTGGGCCAGTCAACATGACGTTGATGTCTCTGCAGCAAAAAGACCATCTTTATTCAGCTTTTTGGTAAAAACAATGCATGTCACGGAAATCGAAGTAAGTCAGCCTTGCAGAATTACTTTTTGGTGATACCTATTTAGTGCTAAGCAAAATTGGTACGCTACTCATTTTTTAAAAAAAAATCATAAACTTTCATATTAATAAAATTATATACCACAATCTCCATATTATATTAATAAAAATGAGCCAATCTTAAGTGATGAACGAAATTGTGCATAAAAAACAAAATAAAAATAAAAGAAAATGAAAATACAGTTTGACAAAAAAAAGTGTCGTTAACCAATAAAACAAAGAATATACTAACCATAATTAAATGGTAAAATGTTATTTGGCAAAAGAATTGAATGTTGCACAAAAAATGGTAGAATTGCACGTATCGCCACGTCATTCACCCACACAAATATACTAACCACGATAAAATAATATAAAGAGAATAATTGATTTTGATAGCAACACAGATTCTCTAATGGTATTTTGAAATGATTGAGATCGTAATCTACATTATTCCTAAAAGCCAGAAATTGCCCGGGAAAATTAATGTACCCGCGCTTTTTAATCACCCATCAACAACAAATATCTCAATAAATGACCTTTCTCACAATCATTCTATTTTCTCATCCAGTACCAAATTCCTCATTCCCATTACAACAACACACCCGCATGTGACCTTACACAAGTATGTAATCTCATTTAAATTTTTTTAAAATCCCACTAGGATGAACCATGTACTGAATAGTCATCATCTCATGAATTAAATGCGATTGAGACAACTTGCACGACTCCTTTCATCCCTCTATCATCTATTCCATGTGCTTCCTTCACAAGCCAATATACACAATCATAACAGGTATCACCAATTGGAGAAACAACAATTAATTACATATTACCCATATAAAACATTAACTTGTTAAATAAATTAATTTTTCCCAAACTTAAAAAAAAAACATGACAAATTAAATGCAGTTTCCCTTCCTAATACATTAATGACAAACAAAATTTTTTTATGACTCCAGGAAAACAAAATTAAAATCAACAAAATAATATTAATACACTGTACCTATCCCTACTCCCTCCAAATTTCATCTCACTTTCCAAGAATACATTCATTCACTTGCCACCAATTGATCTTATCGGAAACAACCACGCACAATGCTTTCTTCTCTAGGAAACTCCATACCATGCATGGCTCAAAGGTCTATTTTCTTATCTATCTTTTACTTTTTAGATTTTTCATTTACCTTTCAAACTACCAAAGTATTGTAACCCACATTATCCATTCCTTTCAACCATCCTCCCACACCAGTAACCTCCATTCCCTTTGCATTACACACCACCTACCAATATTTTTCTACCCATTAGAAAAAATCATGCATTCCTTCGGCTCCAAAAGACATTCTCCAACCAAACATGAAAAACAAATTCATCTTACCAAAAGAAAGAAAGAAAATATAAACATCAACCTTGTGGATTCCACTCCATCTTCGGTTTTAACAGCATTGTATCAGTCTTCATCAGCTTCTCATCAACCGTCATTACAGTCAACATCACAACAAAAATTACTCACACAAATCTCATTCTCTCAAGTAAACATTAGAGGTATGCTAACTCAATTTTTTCCATTCCCTTACTTTGCAAAAACATCATCTACATATTTTTCAAAAATAACTATATTGCATTAAATCTTATTCATGTCTTCCATTTGGCACAGATGGTGTACAATCCAATCATCACATTGACAGAGTCAAACTCAAAAAAAGACAACAAACTTATCTTGATTCTTCGAGGAATTTCCTACCATCTTTTAACTCAGCCATTCAATGTAAGTATATCAACCCTTAACTCTATTTACTTACTGCTGCTACATGAATTCGTCATGATATTATTTTCTTCAACCTTATGGGCGTGTTTGGAATGATTAAATATGGAAATGAAATAAAATGAAATGAATTCAATTCAATTCTAAATCATTTCCATCAAAATCCTCTCAAAACCTATGAGATTTAAAAATACACAATTATCAATTTCATGAGAATTGCAATTCAATTCATTTCCTTATTCTTTACATTTCAAACAATAGAGTTGATTTAAAAATCAATTCATTTCTCATTTTTAATGGTTCCAAACACACTCTATATGATTTGTCATTGTTGTCGGGTCATAAACATCATGTTTGCGATTTATCTCTTATATTCATTCATTGTTTTGAATCATATTTCTATTACTCTTTCATAAAACTAAAAATATATGTTCCACTTTCATTGGTTATGTACATATTACTCCCCTTAAGCCTCTGTTACATCTACCATTTATCCTACCATAATCATCATTACCATTTTAAGTTAACAACTACTCTGTCTCATTCTAACAGCAACACCACTTCAACAAGTTGATGATGATCTCATTACAATACCTGTTCAATATGGTGAAATTTGTACAACAATGGGATCTTTTACTAATGGAAATATGACTAATACTAAAATACTTCAATCATCTAAGTCTTACCTTCACTGTGGTAAGCTGCAACATATAACAAATCTCAAAACAATAATATTACTTATTAGCATTACTTTTTTTAACATTCTTATTAATAATTATAATTATTATGCAGAACTTCATGATGTTAATGTCACTGCTGCTGACCAAAGGCTTTGCAAAACAAACAAAAATCTTGGAAACTTTCTACTGTCCTCATCAGGTAATGCACCTTATACAACTATAGATATTGTGTACATTAATTACATCACTAAAACAATTAAATATATCTTTTCAACACATTTCCTCATTAGATTCTACCTAATCATATATGTAATATAGCAGAACTTGATGATGTTGAAGATATGGTTTTTTATTTCCCCATCTTATCAGTTGGTACGTATCTATTTCTTCTGTAATGATCTTTTTAAAAAAAAACAATAATAAAGCACTCCTAATTAATATCTTTATCCACCTCTCAGAGTATCATGACTTTGAAGATCCTAAACATTTTTGTCATCACTGTGGAGCACAAATGTGGTCTGATAAGAGCATCCAGTCTACCAGGAATTCTGCAACTCCAAAATTTTCATTATGTCACTCACAAGGGAAGATAAACCTTCCTAAAACAAGGACACCACCTCCTTTCTTACAATCCATTATGACACATCCAACAAGACAAAGAGCAAGGCATTTCCGAGAATTCTCACGCATATACAACATGATGTTCTCTTTCACATCAATGGGTGCCAAAATTAATACTTCAGTAACAAATGGTCAGGGAAGGTATTGTTGTAAGCTCCAGAACCCTTCTGAGAGAAATTGAAGTATTTCTCTTGGAGATTTAAAAAGTTTTAATGATAACAAAGTAAGCCATAAGTATAAAAATTTTACTTAAGGTATTGCTAATCTGTGTGCTAAGTGTCTCAAAAAGCTTAAACTTATTGCACTCCATGAGTAAGAACAAGACATACAACAAGTAGCCTCGAGATTAAAGAATGAAATCATGGCGTGAAAGACATCAGAAAGGATGCTCAAGAAACGCAAAATGTGAAAGTGTGTTTCTGAGGAAAGAACATTGTCGCCTCAGAAGACCTCAGCGACTGGTGATTCTCAGAAGGGTCTTCCCTCAGAAGGTTCGCCTCAGAAGTCCGTACATCTCTCAAAAAGTTGGACTCAGAAGCAACCATGTGTCAAAGCTCAATGGATCTGCATTCAATATCAGAAAACTCGCTACAACAAGCCAAGGAAGTGGGAACACGCGCACTGAAAAAGTCTGAAAAGTTCCTCATTTCGCGCTGACTGTAGCAGGGAGCCGTTCCGAGACAGACACAGCCACATCAGCAAAGTGAAAGCTTCTATTTTCGCGGCTCTTTAATGCCTATATATATGAGTTCAATTGCAGAGCATTGTGACGAAATTCTAGCGCTAAAACTCTTGATTAAAACGTGCCAAAACTCTGCTGAATTGAAAATCATTTGCGAAAACAAAGAACTTTCTCAGAAAGACAATTTTTATTAAATTGTTCTTCTAACTTTGCGAAAAATCTTCTAGCTTTGTACTGGTGTAAATCCTTACGTTTGTAAGTTAAATCTAGAAGTCTACTAAGAGAAAATTAAGTCTGTATCTCAATCTTAGTAGTTGCTTTCGAAATCAAACTTCATTCGAAAAACTCTAAGTCCTTCGTTGTTTGAAGGATATCTTAAGTCCTCGATTGTTTTGAGGCAAGTTAAAGTCCTTAAGTGTCTTAAGGCAAGTAAAGTCCTTAGTTGTGAGGCAAGTTTAAGTCCTTAATTAAGTTAAGGCAAGGAAAGTCCTCTAGTGTTGGAGGCAAGCAAAATCCACTTCGAATTGCGAAGAGGAGAAAGTCCTTTACGTGGTAAAGGCAGTGTTGTCTGAGAAGGCACATTAAGAAGAATATCTAAAGGAACTCTCAACTGAAGGTTAAGGACTGGAGTAGGTTAGTTAGAACCGAACCAGTATAAAAATTTCCTTGTGTTAAGTTTTTCTACCTTAAACTCCTACTTTCGAGAAAAATTAACTAACAGGTTTTAATCTGTTCTTGAATCACAAAAACTTATTAAGTTAAACTTAGAAAGCGTTTAAGAAACATCAAATCTAAAACTCATTCTTAAACCTCTCAGAAAGAACCTTTCTCAGAAAGTTAAGGTTCTCAGAACATTAACCTTCTTAGAAAGCTTGTTCCGCTGATAACTCTAAAATCTTCCTTCTGAGTAAAACAACTTTCAAAGAAAAGTTTTTAAGAAGCAAATTTAAAACAAGCACGATTCAACCCCCCTTCTCGTGCACAAATACACCTTCAATTGCTTCACCATGTGTGGTGTAAATTATCATCAAATAGGGAGTCTAATCCCAACTGAAGGAAAAAAACTTCAATTTGCACAACTTTATAATTTTGACACTGAAAATGAAATACAGAACTGCTTAGACTCTTTCAGGTATGTTACCATTAACACAATTTCTTTTTTTCCTATCTATTTCTTATTATATTTCTCATTATTTATTACTTTGTTATTTACATTAACTTATTATACATTAATAGGTCTCAGGCAAACAAACTCAGACCTGATCTTATTGTTAGCTTAAAGGAGATGATAGACGAACATAATGTATATGCCCATAACTTTCGCATTGCAAGGGATCGATTTCCAAATCAGCAAACACCACAAGTCCGAATAAAGCTCATTCGTAGAAAATCTTCTAACGGCCGTATGTACAATCTGCCAACTGCATCAGAGGTTGCAGCTCATATTGTTGGGGATGAGAATCTCCAACCAGATGGGAAAGACATTAGTGTAGAGACACAAACGAACTCCTCAAGAGAATTGATGAATTGCATCCAACATATCTTCCTTTACAATACCCTCTTCTTTTTCCATACGGCTACTAACCGATCAAATTCTTCTACGAAAGCACGAAAATGCACAGTTAGGGAATACCTCGCATATAATCTACAAGGTAGACGTAACTCGGGTTCCTTCATCCTGTATTGTGGTAGATTGGTGCAGCAATTTATTGTAGATGGCTACACAATGGTGGAAAATCAAAGACTCCGCTTTATTAGGACACACCAAAAACAACTACATAGTGAGCTTTATCAAGGACTTGCAGATGCAATTTCACAAGGTGAAACTTCAACAAGAGGATAAGGTAAGAGAATCATTTTGCCATCATCATTCACAGAAGGTTCTAAGTACATGATTCAGAATTATCAGGATGCCATGGCAATATGCAAATGGGCTGGGTATCTAGATATTTTCATTACATTGACCTGCAACACAAGTTGGCTAGAACTTACAAGACAACTGAACAAGTTTGCATTGAAAGTGGAAGACAGACCAGATTAAAATTAACCACCTTATCAAAGAGCTGAAAAAGGGACACATATTTGGTAATTTAAAATCAGGTTTGTTTCACTCAGAATTTCTACTACATTATAGTTACTCTGTAATCCACTATGTTTTTTCTTCAAAATCAGAAACCTTTCTTCCTCATTTCATATATTCTTACATTGCAGTTCTTTATACGATAGAGTTCCAAAAGTGCGGCTTGCCACACGCTCATATCTTAGTTTTCATATCAAATGAGGCAAAAATCCGAGAAGCTTCGGATATAGATGCACTCATATCAGCAGAAATCCCAGACCAGAACACACAACCATAATTATATGATGTTGTAACAAATTTTATGGTGCACGACCCATGTGGTCAATTCAATAGAAGAGCATCGTGTATGGTCGATGGTAAATGTTCAAAGTTTTTCCCCATAAACTTTACTAATATAACAGCCTTTGATGAGGAAGGGTTTGCGTTGTATAGAAGACGAAATGAAGGAAGAATTATTATCAAAGACAATCACATAATTGACAACACTATGATAATCCCTAACATTTCACATCTCCTACTGATGTATGGTTCACACATCAATGTTGATTTCTGTAACCAAGCAGCCTCAATCAAATATCTATTCAAATACATCAACAAAGGTGCAGACAGAATCACAGCTGCTATGTTATGTTTGATGAGACTGAAGACATAGCATCAGTGTTGGACAAACCAAGAAGCAAAGAAACACAATTCCTCTCTTGGATGGAAGCTAATAAAATATACCCACAAGCTACAAACCTGACATATGTAGAATTTCCAACTAAGTTTGTCTATCACTCGGACCAAAGGACATGGTCTAGGAAGAAAGGATTCTCAATAGGACGAATGTATCATGTTCCATCCACAGCTGGAGAATTATTCTATCTAAGAATCCTTCTCACCAAAGTTAAAGGACCAAAGACATATGAAGAAATTAGAATTGTCAATGGCAAATTGTTACAATCATTTCGAGATGCATGCTTTGAATTAGGTCTCCTCAATGATGACAAGGAGTTTGTAGATGTTATTCATGAAGCTGCTCTATGGGGATCAACACAATTTTTACGGTCCTTATTTGTCACTATGTTGATGAATAATTCTCTATCACAACATTTAAGTGTTTGGAAGAAGACATGGAAATTATTATCTGATGACATTCTCTACTACAAACGCCTGCAACTTCGATGCCCAGGTAATTATTTTTTCTTCCACACTAAAACTATTTACAAACTCTGTTCTATAACTAACACTGATATCAATACAATTCCACTTTCTGAATCAAAAATATCTTTTTTCTATATTCCACCCAAAAAAATAACTCATTATAACTCTTAAAAATCATATTTCAAATTTTTAATGTTGTAGATTTGCGACTTATTGATCAACAATTACAAGATGAGGCACTTTCAAAGATTGAACAATTGTTGAGATCAAATGGAAGAACATTAAGAAACATACAAGAAAACATCTTTTGAAGACTACTCAATTAATCAGCTTATAGCATATCAGCTTAATTTCAATTGTGTTGCATTAAACCAAGAATTACAAGCAGCACTCCAAATTTGGGTGGTTTCTAGTTTTCGATACTATTGCAAAAGCTGTCAATTCAAATTTGGGTGGTTTCTTTTTCCTCTATGGATACGGAGGTACAAGCAAGACCTTCATTTGGAACGCTTTAGCATCATATTTGCGTAGCCAGGGGAAAATTGTACTTACAGTGGCATCAAGCGGAATAGCTGCCACTCTACTTCCGGCTGGCCGAACTGCTCACTCCTGTTTTGGGATTCCATTAAGTATTTCTGATGAATCAATGTGCAGCTTTAAGCCAGACTCTCCAATAGGCGAATTACTCAAGAAAACATCATTAATTATATGGGATGAAGCGTCAATGATAAAAAGACAATGCTTTAAAGCTTTAGACCGATCACTCAAGGACTTATTGCGTTTTGAACCATTGACAGATCAATCTAAGCCCTTTGCAGGAAAGGAGGTTGTATTAGGAGGAGATTTTCGACAAATTCTTCCTGTCATACAACACGGCACAAGGACTGATATCATTCACGCTTCTCTCAAACATAAAACAACACTTTGATGATGAAAGATATTTAAGCACCCGAGCAATTCTTGCTCCCACACTAGAAGTGGTGCATAAAGTAAATGAATATGTTTTGGATATCATACCAGGGGAGTCCAAGGAATATTTAAGTTCATACTCCATCTGTAAGGGCAGTGAGCAAACATCCTCATTTGAAGATATTCACCCTATTGAGTACTTAAATACACTCCAAAGCTCTGGGTTACCAAATCATAGACTTCTCCTCAAACTTGGAACACCAGTAATGCTCATCAGAAATATAGGTCAATCAGCAGGACTATGCAACGAACACGTTTAATAATAACACATCTCGGAACTCATGTTATTAGTGGGATTTTAATGTGTGGCCCACGCTCTGAAGAACAAGTTCTAATCTCTAGAATGACAATGAGCCCCTCTGAACCTATATGGCCTTTCCAATTAGAACATAGGCAATTCCCAATTATAATATCCTATTATATGACTATTAATAAAAGTCAAGGTCAATCCTTAGATTTTGTAGGTCTTTACCTCCCAACTCCTGTATTCACCCATGGCCAACTTTATGTTGCATTGTTAAGAATCAAGAGAAAGAATGGACTCAAGATACTCATCCATGACAAAGACAATAATCCTCTTTCAAAGACAATTGATGTTGTCTTTAAAGAAATTTTCTAAAAACACACACTTTACACCACTTTTTGACACTACTTTTGACATAGCAGCCTGTAAATACACCTATATAAACACCTTCCCCCATAAGCAGTACACACCTTCAGTCAGATACAAACACCAAAGCATCTACCAATAGCAGCTCAAGAATGAGTTCTGCCTTTTTTTGCCATATTTTTGTAATTACTCATTTAACTTCTATTATTTCTCGCAGCTCAACTGCAATGTTGCCAAACAGATTGTCCACATTTGAGGTTATCACACCTCAAAAGGAATCATGGAAAGTACATGAAAAAGTTTACAAGCTATGGAATGTTTCATATGCAACTTCTCCAAATATGATCTCAAGCATTCAAATGCTCCTTATTGACGACAAGGTTTGATCTATTTCACTTATGTAATTTACAACAAATTTGCTCATTTAACTACTGCAATATAATTTATTCCATTCAATCTATATATACACATGGAACTACAATATAAGCTTCTATTGCTACTAAGAAGCTGATTACAAAACATATCAACAACATTGAAGAAGGGAAAACATATATAATCCACAAATTTCTTGTTGAAGATAACACTGGCCAATTCAGAGCATCTAGGCACAAATACAAGATCAACTTCCATGCAGGAACTGTTGACACACTAAGTAATGTAACAATCTCACATGAATCATTCAACTTTGTAGCATTCCATGACATCCTCCAAGGAAATATACCTGCAGGATACTTATATAGGTTAGAATTAAAACAACTCTATGCCTAAATTATATTTAATTTATTAATAGCAAACATCTGTTACAATTGCTTTCTTTATATACATATGTAATTGCAGATGTAATTGGTCTCATATCCAACTATGAGAACTCAAACATCTTCCAGAAAAATGGCATCACAACAAAATACAAGAACATATATCTTACTGATAGCAAGTAAGTAACTAATACATTTCGACAAAATTTGCCCAAGGATAAAATATAGATTACTAACTTTTTTTTTTCATCCAACAATGTCATGCTAAAATGCAAACTATTTGGCCAACATGTAGACAGTACATATGAGCTCATTGATAAACATTGTCCCCAAGAAATCTTTGTTGCAATACACCTTGGAATGATATCAACATCTGCAGGTATTTTATTTATTATTAACTACCCTTATTTGAATACATAAGTTGCTTAATATAATTACAATAATATTTAATAAACCTTAAACAAATGAGGTTAAAGTCACTATAACATGGAATGCTTCAAAACTCCTCATCAACCCAAACATACCTCGATGTGCAGAGATCAAAAAAAGGTATTAATCACTAAATTACATCAATACAATTTTACTTAATAAATCTATTATTCTATTACTTTTACTTACACTACTAACTCTATTTTCATATTATTTAGTTTGGAATGAATTGATGAACTTTCTCTTGCAACTTTCTAACAAACACAATCTTACTCTCAATTTATCACAAATCAATTCTCCAACCATGACAACTGGAAAACACTCTCTGAAATAAAATCATTAAACAAGTTAGAATTACTTAAAATTAATATATTCTTCTAACAAATGTTTTCATCTATAAATTCATTTTTATTCTCCATATAAATTATCAACAGGTTGGTATCTACACGACTGTGGCTACAATGTATAAAGTGCTAACTCAATAAAAATGGTAGTTTGATGCATGCACTACTCATCGAAACAAAGTTAAAACTGTCAAAGGACTATTACACTGTGAAAAATGTGGAGGATCACCAAAGAGATCTGTTCCTATGTTAAACTTTAATTGCATAACAAACAAAAACAAATTCCTATGTCAATTGCAGTTAGAACTTCAATTTAAATTAAATTTCTTTCTATCTAGGTACCGACTCACTCTTCTAGTCACTGATTGTCAAGGAACAAATGGTGATATAATTCTTTTTGATAACATTGCATTTAAACTTATTAGACAGACAGCTGATGAGTTGCAAAAGAAGTTAATTGAGGTAACTATTTAAATTTCAATCACTATTTATATATTCACTAATGTAGTTTTATATATAGATATAAATAAATGTAGTCTGCTACTTATATTTACCAGGAAGGAGATCCTGATGGAGTATCAGATGAACTAGATTGCTTAATAGATAACACTTACATCATGTCTTTGGAAGTTAACAATTTTAACCTGAGCAATCCTTCATCTGCATTAACTGCCAAAAAATTATCTGATAACAAAACACTCATCAAAGACTTCATATCAAACCATTCTCTATCAGTGGTACATATATATATATATCATATCATATATTTTAAATTAAATTCATAATCACTTATATACAACTTTAACACATATTTTACTCCAATATGTCAGGACTCAAACCAGGAAGCTATTGATGAATCTCCTGCATTAATTTGAGAGTCTTGAGCATATAGCTCCACTAAACATGGTTTTCAATCTACAATATTATAGCATTCACTTACATATTTCAATTGATTATACAAACACTAAAAATTACTTTTCTACAGGTATGCCCTCTTCCACAACTTGGACAAAATCAATGTCTTAGTGAATACTCAAAAAATTCACTACCTAAGGTATATGCAATAATTTAAATATATATATGCTATTTTTCTTTATTACATAAACATGCCAGACTATAAATCTAATTACCATGACATTATTTTGCAAAATCAGACTAATATTGAAGAAATAAACAACATCATATATGATGCACAACCAAAACCGAATAAAACAATCAAGTTAGCTCAAAATATACCAAGACTTTTGCCAACAATGTGACACCTATCTAGATTGATTTCAATGTATAGCCACTTATTTATTAAGTACACAACAAATGTTTTATATTTTTAACTTACTAATTGTTACATTTTAATTTATTTCAGGATATAGAACATGAAGATTGTTTAAGTCACTACAATCAATCATCCGTAACTCCTTCAAAAAGGACTATGTCATCCGCTGATATTGAAACATCTACTGCTGAAACTTCATCAAACAGAAAACTAGATGCACTGCAGCATGTCCAGATCAAGAAAGAAAAAAAAGAATGATGCATCTTCTCTTCTCAACTATCATCTTTTTGCAAGTTTATAATGCAGTCTATCTTAGAAACTGTACTTTCAAACATGTCTAAACAAATATTATGACTTTTATATTATTATCTACAACAACTTATTAGTACTAATTAAATAGAAACAATATCACTATGAAAACAAATATCACATTACTCTTTAATGTAATATATATATTTAGTTCATACTTTTTAGACGTACATACTTAACCATCGAAAGAAATTTATATAGTACCCATAAAATACTATGATAGTTTTTTCAATAAAAAAAATAGTATATGCAATTAATTTATATGGTATTTGAAATATTTAACTACACAAAAATTTATATATTGTATGTACCATATCTTTCTCCAATATGGACTTCTACTACACTTCCAATGCCTTTGAAAAAAACAATTAATACCAAGAAAACATAAGTAATCCAAATAAGTAACAGCCCATACCAATGCAAATGTATAAAATAAAGCTCATTTAAAAAAATACTATAACAACTCATTCATTATATACAACATTACAAGTATAAGAACCATTCATTTTCAGTACAATATACAATTCCATCTTTCCAGAACTTCCCAACAGCACGAAAGCGACATCTACAGAACATGGAACCCCACCAAGGATCAACCTCAAGCAGAAAACGCAAAGGTTTGTTCTTCTATTTTAGTAGTTCTTATTTGTTTACTTAGACACATACTTTCTTCTCTTCATCTCCTTTCAATTTTATCCATCCAATATAAACGATTCTTTAATATGAATAAAACAAAAAAAAATATCATGAAAACCATAATATGCTTCAGGCAATGGATTCACATACTGATAATCCTACCAAAAATATGAAAAAACAAGTGATAGCCAATGTGTTTAACTGCATATCATTGATTCGTAGAAGTTAAAATTATGTGTACAGTAAACCCTAATAAAATAAAAGATGTTCTTCGCTTTACAGTTACTTTGTATCCAATATTTATAGGTGATGAGAACTTCGTGCTGACCAGAGACACTTAGCCTACTAATGGAAAAAGAATTTACGAAACCATTCTTCACCCAGATAAGGTAACAAATTTTTTGCTAATATTATATTTATTCTACTTCATCAGCAATTGTTCTACATAAATTTATTCTTCATTTAAAATAATTATAGGTTAGGCTGGAACTACCTTTACAATTACTGAAAGATTTTGGGCATAAATTCCTTAATGGCCATAGTCTATACAGTAGACAGGAAAGGCAATTCTTTCAAACTCAGGCAAAATAGTGATGGAAAGAAAATGCTACTCACTGAAGGCATGTCACCTCTACTATCTTTCTACAAGATTAAGAAATATACAAAAATTAACATGAAATATATCCAAAATGAGATTTTTTACTTTTCTCTAAAAGACCTGGATAACTTTGAACTGGATTTTGCGAGGGATGAATTCAAAAAATTTAACAACATCATACCCATGGAGGCTCTGCATAAGAATGTTAAACATCATGGGGAAAACTCAAATGACAAACTATACACAGAAGGAAAAACAGGAGAACATCATCCACCAACAAATACAAGGAAAAACCAAACAAACCAAGCATGCAACAAAATAAGGTACAATTCTTTATTATATTCTATCATTATCATATACATATATGTGTTATTATTTTTCATTTATCATAGATCAATTTATATTCCAGGAACATCAACTTCTACACACCAAGGAACAATGCAGCTACATACAACAATGGGTACATATATATATATATATATATATATATATATATATATATTTGCTTATACCAACTATAACAAAACTATGTATTTACTAATGTCATTATCAACTAATATGTTTCTTTACTTATTAGCATCTACTCTGTTGAGCTCACCAAATATGAAACTACTAAGAGCCAATTGGTAAGAAATTTTTATTATAAACTAAACATCTACTTCATTAAATTTTATATTTACAAATTATTATATTTTAATTTGTTTACAAACATTCAGCAAAGAATTTAGCAAAGAATTGCTCAAATTTGGAAACACAGGGCACTGAACCTTAGAAGCTGGAATTGAACCACACAAAAATACATTCAAATGCAAACTTCAGAATTCAAAGGGATACCAAGCAAAGTTGGGAACTGGATGGAAGGATTTTGTCATGTACTATAAACTGACAAAAAATGACAAATACTTATTCCGCATTTTAGATGGCCCCAACAGGATTATTAAAGTTACCATCCAGTACAAATGAAAATAACCAAACATTACTGCTGCTTACTTTTTGCAATGTCAACTATGACAGGTTAATTAAATATGTTTTAAGGGACCATTTTGAAAAATTATTTGGTCCAAAACAATGCAGATTGATCCAAAATAATGCAGAAGGCATTTTGACTACCAACATTTTCTATATGCTTCAAAAGACATGTCGAACTAATGTTATGCATGTATATATATAACTTAATTATATATAAAACTTTACTACAAATTATTATAAGGACTTTCGTTGCAACCCCGTGCATCGCACGGGTCTATTACTAGTTTGTTATAAAACTGAAATAAAAGGGGAATAATTTGTCGTATATCTTGCTATCAATTTTGATTTGATCTTGGGAATGAGTTGCACATGCGGATACTAACTTTTCTTTTTGTTTTTTAAATGGGTGCTACAATATATTTTATACATTGATAGTTAAATGTATGTATTTCAATAATGCTTATCGTACAACTAAAATATGTTCAACTAGTATCCAATGTATGTTATACATAATACGGAATGTGTACTATATGTATATGTGCTATACATATAGCTCATGTAACACCCTAATAATTACCTCCTTATGCTTAAGTCATAATGAGTTAATCATCATATGTTATCATTCTGTTTCAGAGTCAATTCTTTTTAAAATATGGATACGTGGAAAATAGGGCCGTAAAATTTTCAAAGTAAAAGCGCAAGTTCTAAATTGTGGCTTGTACGCGATGAGGCATAATCTGATATATCAAACTATGAAACTGTGAATGCATGTAACCATAATACAATATTACATGAAAGTGGCCCATTACATACATATAGATTCAGGTACACATAGGAGTTACACATATAAACATAAATTCCGAACTAATATTACAATAGTAGAGTATTAGAGTTTCTAAGAGTACCATAAGCGTGTACAGTCACTTATGGATCTCTTATAAACTCAACTAAAACGTCAGATAATACATAACATGATAATGCAAAATATCAGAAAGATAAGACTCTAAAGCGCAAGTCTCTCCAAGTGTCCGAGTTTTCAATCCTCTGTCAGTATCAGCCTGCTCACCTAGTAGCGGGACCTGTGTCTTGATCTGTATCTAAAACAAATAGTGGTGGAATTGGGGTGAGCTCCACGGACTCAATAGAGGGATCACTCCGGTTTATTTTAAAAGCAGTGATACATGTATAAGTTAATTAATATTATTTCTAAAGAACATATTCATATAATTTTCCGGAGTGTCACACCTATATGCATCTTTGATAACTGTATTAATGCATGCATCTGATATGTAAGCAATGTCTATTACATAATTAAGATACAATACATTACAAATAAAACATCAATTATGTCATGTGTCATGAACTTTTACTATAAATGGCACAACCCTCTTACTTTCTACCTCTGCATCACCATCCCCTAGGCTATGAGCTCATACCTCTCTAGTTTCTACTAGGAATTTGTGGGGAAGAGGGGTTTATTCACTTTCTTCTACAAAATGGTATTGGGGACCGAGGGTGCCAACCTCCCTTGCCATTACCGTTTGTAGAGAAAGCTACTCATAAACTCATTTCTCACTTCACATGACATTTTATCATAATTCTTATCATTCAGCATATACATATAGCACATATATTTACACATCTATCTCAGATTATTCACATCAAAACTGCAATCATAAATACATACAAATATCCATTTGAAATTCCTTGCATAGGTCATTTAAGAAATTTTCTTGGTAACTTAGTACTGATATATATATATATATATATACATTGTCTAACATAAACCTAACCCCTACCTCTTGTAGTTTTGCCTTCTAGAGTCAAGAACCACTATGTCTTTCTTGAAGCTTCTTGCTTATGAAGTTTTCCTCACTCTTGATGATGGTGATTAAGATTCTAGAGCTCCTAGATGATTTCTGTTCGGTTAGAACTAATAGATTTGCTGTAAGGATTCTGTGTGTGGTTTTAGTTTCTGATCTAGGTGAGTTTTTGATGAGGTAATGGTGAGTTTTGAGTGTATTTTGGTAGTAAAGGTTGCTAGGAGTGATTGGAAGGTTTGTGATGTTTGAGAATTGTGTTTCTAAGCTTTTTGAAGATGCTTCAGGTTGAGGTAACGTTATATAGACGAAGGGGACTTATATGGGATTCTTGTAAGATGAGGGACCAAAGAGAAATATGAAAAAATGCAGAAATCTTGTTCTGTCATCGAGCTGGTCGCTAGCGAGCTTACTGCGGCCGCTAGCGACCGCTTTCACCGCCTTCCACCGCTAGCGCCTGCTTATGGTCGCTAGCGATGATCCTTACCACATTCCTCGCTAGCGAGCCAGAACTAGCCGCTAGCGACGGAATGCTGATACATGACAGCAACAGCAGCAGAAACTGTTTTTCAGGCTCTAAAACTTCAATTGCTCTCCAAAGCTTCTTAAATCATCACCAATCACCTAAACAACCTTAATATACTTATATAAACTTATACATGATCCTAATTGCTTAAAACCTCTCACAATTTCTAATTAGATTGTTCCTCTAAACTCGTTTTCTTATTTCAATTTTACATTTTTACTCATAATGCAACATAAATGTCATTTTATCATACACATATAACACATAACACATATTTAACCATACAAACATATCAAAACACGTTCCAATTGCACATACATCCTAATTATACCTTAAGTAATACAATTATTTCTCAAATCACCTTAATTAAGGTATGATTAAGCTCTCGGGGTCTTACATTCTCCCCCCCTTAAAAAGAATTTCGTCCTCAAAATTCAATACCTGTAAAAAGAACCGGGTGTAGTTTTCTCATGTCTTCCTCCCTCTCCCAAGTAAACTCTTCCGCTCTCCCCCGCCCCCAGGCCACCTTCACCAACGGAACAGTCTTACTTCTTAATTTCTTGATGTCCCGATCCACAATCCGTGTTGGTGGTAAGGGGAAGGTTAAATCATCCTTTAGTTGTACTTCTTTCGTTTCTAAGACATGGCTTAGGTCTGAATTGTATTTACGGAGTTGTGACACATGGAAGACATCATGAAGGTTGGATAGACTAGGAGGTAAGGCTATGCGGTATGCAACAGGACCAATGCGACTCAAGATCTGAAATGGACCTAGGTATCTCGGACTTAATTTCTTGACCTTGATTGCTTTACCTATACCTGTGGTGGGGGTCACACGTAAAAACACATGGTCTCTGACCTCAAACTCTAGTGGCCTACGCCGATTGTCCGCATAACTCTTTTGACGACTTTGAGCTGTCATGAGTCTTTCCCTGATCCTTTTAATTTGTTCCGTAGTTTCCCTCACGAGTTCGGGTCCTATGGCACTCTTTTCACCCGGATCATACCAGCATAATGGAGAACGGCACTTCCTACCATACAATGCTTCAAAAGGAGCCATTCCTATGCTAGTATGAAAACTATTATTGTAGGAAAACTCAACTAGGGGTAACATCATATCCCAACTATTCTTTGAAAGTGTATGTGTGCACGAGAAGGGGGGGTTGAATCGTGCAAGTTTTAAAATTGCTTGTTAAAACTTTTACTTAGAAAGCTGTTTTTACTCAGAAGGTATGATTAAGAGTTTGCAGCGGAAAAATGCTTTCTGAGAAGATTAAGTTTCTGAGAACTTAGTCTTTCTAAGAAAGTTCCTTTCTGAGAGATTTTAAGAAAATGACTTAAGGTTTGAGTTTCTTAAAAGCTTTCTGATTTTGATCAACAAGGTTTTCACGAGGCCTCTTAATTAAAGTTGTGATAGAATTTTTCTCAAAGATTTGGACACGTAATGAGTTAGGGAGAAGAGCTTAACACAAGGGATTTTATACTGGTTCGGTTATAACCAACCTACTCCAGTCCTCAACCTTCAGTTGAGAGTTCTTAGATATTCTTCTTAATGTGCCTTCCCAGACAACACTGCCTTTACTAAATAAAGGACTTCCACCACTTCACAAACCGAAGTGGATTTCCTTGCCTCACACTAGAGGACTTCCTTGCCTCACAACAGAGGACTTCCTTGCCTCACAACAGAGGACTTCCTTGCCTCACAACAGAGGACTTTCTTGCCTCACAACAGAGGACTTTCTTGCCTCAAACACTAGAGGACTTAAAACTGCCTTCAAACAACGAAGGACTTAGCGTTTTTCCGAAGGTTTGTTTTGATCGAAAACAACTACCAAGACTAAGTTATAAACCTAGTTTTACACTTAGTAGACTTCTAGAATTAACTTACAAATGTAAGAATTTACACCAATTCAGAACTAGAAGATTTTGCAAAGTTAGAAGAACAATTTCGTAAAAATTGTCTTTCTGAGAAAGTTCTAAGTTTTCGCAAAATGATTTTCAATTCAACAGAGTTTTGGCACGTTTTATCAAGAGTTTTAGTGCAAGAGTTTCGTCACATTGCTCTGGAATTGAACTCATATATATAGGCATCAAAGAGCCGCGAAATTAGAGGCTTTCACTTTGCTTATGTGGCTGTGTCCTTTTCAGAACGGCTCCCTGCTACAGTCAGCGCAAAATGAAGAACTTTTCAGAACTGCACAGTGCGCGTGTTCCCACTTCCTTGGCTAGTTGTAGCGAGCTTTCTGAGTCTGTTTGCACTTCCTTGAGTCCAGACACTTGGTTGCTTCTGAGTCCATCCTTCTAAGAGTTGTACAGACTTCTGAGCCTAACCTTCTGAGGGAAGACCCTTCTGAGAACTACTAGTCGCGAGGTCTTCTGAGACCCTTCTGAGGCGACAGTGTTCTTTCCTCAGAAACATGTTTTCACCTTCTGCGCTTCTGAGATATCCTTTCTGATATCTTTGGCGCTATGATTTTATCAATTGATCTCGAGGTTACTTGAAGTTTTTGTCTTGGTCTTTGCTCAATAATTTATAGCTTTTTGAGACACTTAGCGCACATATTAGCAAAACCTTAAGTAAAATTTTATACTTATGGCTTACCTTGTTATCATTAAAACTTTCATAACTCTAAGAGAATTATGCTTAATTCTTTGAGAAGGGTTCTGGAGCTTACAATCTCCCCCTTTTTGATGATAACAACTTAAGTCTTAAGATAATAAATTTTGCTTAAGTTCAGAAGTGTTTCTGAGTAAGTTCATAACTTATTCAGAATTCACTTTTGCTTTCTTAGAAATTAATTCAGCTTTCTGAGAGAAGGCTTCGTTATTTTCTTAGAAGGCTGAGATAATCAACAGTTCAAGTATGCAATGTATGATTTCTGTTTAAGATTATCAATTACATAGCATGTATTTCATGATAAATGTATGTATGAGATTCAGAAATACCAAGCTAAGTAAATCAAGGGATGCAAAAAATATAATTAAAGATAAGCATAAAATAGGTAAAACATGAGATGCCAAAGAAATGATTTTTCATTTATGGTTTTGTAAAGATACAAAAGATTTGGCTCCCCCTAAATTGTTGCTCCCCCTAAGTTCTAGCCTAGTGTTTACAATAGCCAATGTACAAAAATTTTATCATTTATCTACTCCCCCTTTGTTACATCAAAAAGGGTGGCTAAGATATAAACGCCATCATTGACTTAGAACTACTGCCTTCTGGCAATGTAGCGTAGCAGCTGGCATATCTCCATGAGAATCTCGCTCTGAGTCGCATTCTGAGCGCATTCTGGAGGGAGGTCAGAGGCAGTGGAAGGCTGTTGAGAAGATGAGGGTTGAGATGAAGGAGGACGAGAGACTTCAGCCTCAAGTACTTCATCGATTAAATCCCTTGTTTGATATTCAGGAGGTTCTTCTTCTTGGACAGCTTTACCTTCGATAGCAGCAAGTTCAATGGAAGGCTGCCTTTGAGTGTCCTCAGAAACTAGAGTAAGATCTAGATCAGAGGGTTGCCTTGCTGATGGTTGCTCCATAGCACCAGAAGTCTGGGCATTGTCGGAGAGGTTGAAGGTTGATATTTGGCTATGCATGGCTTCAATGCACTTCAACTTCTCAATTCGACCAAAGAAAGGCCGAAATTGCACAGAGGGTGGGGTGACTACCATCCTTCCCAGCTGAAAGCCGGAACCAATCATTGAGTCCGTTATGGAGAAAGTGGGACCTTGTTGATCAAAGGATGTAGGAGGAACCTCTGTTATATCTTGAGGAGGAACCTCTGGTTCCTTCTGAGAGTCCTTCTCAGATAGAGTTCCTTCTAAGGAACTGTGGGCAACAAATGCCTCAACTGCTGCAACTCCGGCAGCCATGGTAGCGTCAGCGCCCACCTCTGAGCTGAGCCCAGTGCTGGTGGTCCCTGGCACTACGTCATGTGTTGAGACATGAGTTTCCTCATGTTCCAAAGGGATCTCAGAAGAGAGGAGACCAACCTCAGAAGTTGGTTCAATTAAGCGTTCCTCATGCTGTAGTTGTTGTTGTTGTTGCATTGGAGCAGCTTCTGGAGTCTCAGAAGGTTGATCCAGTGCCTTCTGAACTTCACGCATCGTCTGAGTCAATGACTCAGCATTCACAGTGGCAACTTCAGTTGTGGTTGCTTCAGAAAGTTCCACCATAGAAACCGCAGAGGGCTTCTTCTGGGCCTCTTTCTTGGAGCTTCCAGCATCTGGAGTGCGATGCTCAATGCGAAAGCGTGCCGCATCTTCTTCCTCGGAAGAGGAATCAGCAACATTTCCTCCATGCCCCTGAATGTCTTCTCTGGTGGGGAGACATGTCCAGATGGGGAGGAGTGATGAGAAGCTTCTGCTTCTTCTTCAACAGCAGCAGTAGTAGCAGCAGCGGTGGTGGCAGCAGTAGCAGTAACTGCTACAATTTCTTTACCCGTCGTCTTTGGCGGGCTCTGTTTCTTGGTGGTTTTTATCCCCACTCCTTTGTGAGTTTTTCCCTGATATTTCAAGGAATGTAGGAGTTTAGTTTTAAATTTGGTGGGTTTAAAACCAGCAATAGAATCAGAAATAGGAATTGAAGTAGAAGAAGAGTGAAGAAATGAAGGTGGAGTTTTAGAATTAGCTTTTACCAAACGACCACGTTTCTTTTTCCCTTCTGGTGGCACGTCTGGGACTTGGAGAGTGGGAGGTGCTTTCCTTTTTCTGGTCATGGATTGCTCAGATGTTGTTTCTTCTGAGTCTTCAGTAGCCTCAACAACCGTAGGTGCCTTCTGAGGAGTCTTCTGAGCTTCCTCAGAAGCCATACTCCGTGTCACCCTTGTTGGAGAAGGATGAGTCACCTTTTGCTTCTTCTTCTTCTTTTCTGGAGGATCGGAAACCTTTTCCTTTCCTTTCTCAGCCTTAGAGGGCTGGATGGGACCAGCAGTTCCCTTAGAAGGCTTTGCTTCCTCCTTCTTCTTAGGTGCCCCCGTATCTGGTACCTTCTTCTTCTTGATGTTGTTGAAGGTGACCATGGAGAACTTACTGTGGTTGAAGACGTATTCATAGTCTTCAAGTGGGAAGGAGAAATGGTTGAGGATTCTGGTCAGAAGGCTTCCGTAAGGTAGACTTGTGAGAGCCCTCTTTAGATGAGCCTAGTGCATCATGTAGTTGAGCACCATCCTCCCAAAATCTACTCTTTCCTTCTTCAGTAGGTGGTACAGTAGGCAGGCATCCATGGTGGTAACGTTCCCCATGTCTCCAATCCGAGGGAAGATGATTCTAGCCTCTTGCGTGAGATGAGGCACCTTTACTCCCTTGAGTGGTAGGCTGTTGCTACCAGTCAGAAGTGTCACGACTTCTTCTTCCGAGTCATCTACCTCCTTGACCCATTCTGGGTCGTCGGCGATGACGGCACCACCATTCAAGGTCTTGAAGACTTTGTTGATGTCAGAGGAGGAGAAGCGGATCTGTTGGTCACCAATCTTGCTCTTGACCCCTTTGTTGGTGAACCTTTCTATTTGCGAATAGAAAGCTCTTACCACATTTGGGTAGCACACGTCTTCGGAGCTCATCATGGCTGGCCATCCAGGTTGCTTGAGGAAGGTGAATTGGATTTCGTCCACCTGATTGTAGACATTGAGAGGCAATACCCTTCCCATGGCAAGATTCCGTGGGAGATAAGTCTTGTGGAATAGGGACTGCATTTCCTCATTGTCATAGAGAATATCTTCGGATATCTCATTGAGATTGTTTCTCATTAAGCCCTTGATTTCTCCAGAGACGGCCATTTGAAAGAAAGGTTTTAAGTTTTGAGAAAAGATAGAGAAGAACAAGAGAGAGACAGAGAGAGAGAGCAGATGAGGATTGTAAAGCGAGGAGAGGTTTTGGCAGAGTTTTGGTAAGTTTTGGACGTAAAGTGCTCAAATGAAACAATGCTATAAGTATTTATAGACATGGTTGATAACTAGCCGTTTTCTGCCACTTATCCAAAAGTTACCGTTGGTAACTTGTTTCTCGGAAGGTACCTTTCTGAGAGAGGTGGTCCTTCTGAGAAATCCTCCTTCTGAGAGATGTTTCAGAAGATCTCCTTTCTGAGAGATGAGTTTTCTGAGACCAAATTTTCTCAGATAGGGTTTTCCTGTGTTTTCCTACTTCAAGCTCATAAGCTTAGTTCTATTGTTCGTCTCAGAGTCTAAACTAGGACTAAGGGGGGGTTTCTAAGAGAGAGTTTTTAAATTTCAAAGCACTTAGAAACGTCTTAGATTGAGAAATCCTTTCAGAATATTGAAACGATCCTCGGGTAAAGGCTTTGTAAATATATCTGAGATTTGATCCTCAGTATTTACAAATTTGAGTTCAATGTCGCCTTTTTGCACATGATCCCGAATAAAATGATGTTTTATATCAATGTGCTTGGATCGAGAATGCTGAATAGGATTCTTAGCTAAGTTGATAGCACTTGTATTATCACAGAGGATAGGGATTTTGGTGTACCTTATTTGATAATCAAGTAGCTGATTCTTAATCCAGAGCATCTGAGAACAGCAGTTCGCAGCAGATAAATATTCAGCTTCAGCAGTTGATAGGGCGATCGTATTTTGCTTCTTGCAAGACCAAGTGATCAAGCATTTTCCAAAGAAGCAGCAGCACCCACTTGTGCTTTTGCGATCTATCCTATCTCCAGCGTAGTCGGCATCGCAGTAACCTACAACATCAGAAGAACACCCTTTCTCGTACCAAAGACCAAGATTAGTAGTTCCACTTAAATATCGTAAAATTCGTTTAACTGCAGTCAAGTGTGATTGCTTGGGCTTAGACTGGAATCTAGCACAGATACCAACACTAAGTTGGATATCTGGTCTGGAGGCAGTTAAGTAGAGAAGTGAGCCAATCATCCCTCGATACTTGCTTTCTGAGACTTTCTCACCATCTTCATCCAAGTCAATTACTTGAGAGGGATGCATGGGAGTGCTCATAGGTTTGGCCTTATCCATCAGAAACTTCCTCAGAAGTTCCTTGGTATACTTCTCTTGATGAATAACTGTCCCTTCTGACTCTTGTTTGATATGCAATCCTAGGAAGAATTTTAACTCTCCCATCATGCTCATCTCGAATTCACTTTGCATAAGCTTGGAGAATTCTTTGCAGAGGCATTCATTGGTTGCGCCAAATATTATGTCATCAACATAAATCTGGACAATCAAGAAGCCAGAGTCTTCTGAGAGTGTAAAAAGAGTTGTGTCCACTTTCCCTCTTGAGAATCTGTTTTTAAGCAGGAAAGAGCTCAATCTATCGTACCAAGCTCTTGGAGCTTGTTTCAGACCATAGAGAGCCTTTGTAAGCTTGAATACATGATCAGGGAATGCATCATTCACAAAACCAGGAGGTTGCTTTACATAAACTTCCTCAGAAAGGTATCCATTCAAGAAGGCAGACTTAACGTCCATCTGATAGAGTTTGAAACCTTTGTGTGCAGCAAAAGCCAGCAACATTCTGATAGCTTCCAATCTTGCGACTGGAGCGAAGGTTTCATCATAGTCTATCCCTTCTTGTTGGTTGTACCCTTGAGCGACCAATCTGGCCTTGTTTCTCACGACTTGACCGTTTTCATCAAGTTTGTTTCGAAATACCCATTTGGTCCCAATGACACTTTTGCCTTTAGGTTTCTGAGTCAATTTCCAAACTTGATTTCTCTCGAATTGATCAAGTTCATCCTGCATGGCATTTACCCAGCTAGGATCATCTAACGCCTCTTCTATGGAATCTGGTTCAAGTTCAGAAACCATAGCAAGATTTGTATAGTTCCTTCTGGTTCTTACGCCATTTTCTGGATTGCCCAAGACTTCATTCTGAGAGATGTTCTTCAAGTCTCTTGAACCTCTGATTCCTTTAGGAGTAGGGTTCTGAGAACGAGACACAGAAGGTTCTCTTTCTGAGTCATCAGAAGCTTGTCCTTCTGAGAATCTAGGTTCCATTGTATTTGGAGAAGTAGGTTCTCTAGGTTCTGGAGCTTTACTAGATTTTTCTTTAGATGAAGATGATTGTTCCATGGGTTGGAAGTCAGTCTCATCATCTATAAGAATCTTCCTTTTGGCTTTCTCAGAAGAGATGTTGAGTTTCTCAAATTCATCTTCTAAGTTAGCATCTTTCTGGGACAGGTCCTTACTAAGTTCTTTGAACTTAATATGGATTGTCTCTTCAACACATTTACTCCTTTTGTTATATACTCTGTAAGCTTTAGAGGCTGAGGAGTATCCTAGGAAGTATCCATCATCGGACTTAGGATCAAACTTAGAGAGTTTGTCCTTTGTGTTGAGAATGAAACAAGAAGAACCAAATACATGGAAATAAGAGATGTTTGGTATTTTATTCTTCCACAGCTCGTAAGGTGTCTTTTTCAGAATTGATCTCAGAAAGACTCGATTCTGAATGTAGCATGAAGTATTTACTGCTTCAGCCCAGAAACCTTTCGAAAGTCCACTTTCTAAGAGCATTGTTCTTGCCATCTCTTGAAGGCTTCGATTCTTTCTCTCAGCTACTCCATTTTGTTGAGGAGTTCTGGGAGAAGAGAATTCGTGAGCAATGCCCAGATTTTCACAAAGTTTTTCAAAAGCATGATTCTCAAATTCACCACCATGATCTGATCTAATGGCATGAATGTGCGAATCCTTTTCTGTTGAAACTCTTTTCGCAAATGCTTTGAACTTCTCAAAAGTTTCTTCCTTAGAAGCTAGAAAGAAAACCCAAGTGAATCTGGAGTAATCATCCACTATGACAAGACCATAGCGTTTTCCAGAAAGGGAGGCTGTTCTGGTTGGTCCGAAGAGATCCATGTGGAGCAGTTCCAGTGGTTTCTGAGTAGAAATACCACTTTTACTGGGAAAGGAAGCCTTGGTCTGTTTCCCTTTTTCACAGAAGTCGCAGGTTGCATCCTTCTGATACCTAATTCTGGGAAGGCCCTTTACAAGTCCTTTCTGAGAGAGTTCAGAAAGAAGTCTCATATGGGCATGACCAAGTTTCTTATGCCATAGCCATTTGTCTTCTTAGACAGAGATAAGGCATTCCACATTTTGATCCTTTAGATCATCCAGATGGATAACATAGATGTTACCAACACGTTTTCCTTCCAGAACGATCTTGTCAGTTGTGAGATTAATCACATGACAATACTTGGCATAAAACTCAACCTTTAAGCCTTTGTCACAAAATTGACTAATGCTTAATAGATTGTGAGTTAAGCCATCGACCAAAAGTACATCTGAGATTTGGTGAGAGGAATCCTTACCAACATCTCTGATTGCAGTGACTCTCCCCTTAGCGCCATCACCGAATCGCACTGTTCCGCCTTTCTTGGGCTTGAGGCTTCTGAACCAGTGCTTGCTTCCAGTCATGTGCCTTGAGCAGCCACTGTCAAGGTACCACTGCTCATCGTGGTGGTGGAGCAGCGCTTGATGATGCACCTCTTCTGACTCAGATTCTATTTCCAGAATATAGTCAGTACCGGCCATGAAGCAAACATTAGCTTCCTCTTCACCTTCTGACTCAGAGTCTTCCTGTTCTGAGTCACTCCATGTAGCAGCCATTGCCTTCTTCTTCTTCTTGGGAATGAACTTCTTCTTTCCCTTGTTCTGAGGGCACTCCGTTTTGAAGTGGCCCTTTTCTCCACAGCCAAAACATGTGGCATCAGAAGACTTTGACTTTCCTTTTCTAGGTGTGATCTCTTTGTCTTTGCTTGATCTTCTCTTCCAAGCTTTCTTCATTTTCCTTACTAGAAGAGAGATGTCATCTTCATCGGAATCTGAGTTTTGATCATTTTCAGACTCAGATATTTCTTCAGCCTTTAGGGCTTTTGAAGTCTTTTTGATCTGACTTTTCAGAGCCAGAGCTTTCTGAGGTCTTGAGGATGAAGATGGTCCTCCAAGTAGTCCTTCAAGCTCAATCTCGTGAGTTCTGAGTGAGCCAAACAATACATCTAAACCCAGCTGATTTAGATCCTTTGCTTCTTGGATTGCTGTCACCTTTGGGCGCCACTTGGCAGAGAGGCTTCTGAGAATTTTCCTCACCATCTCAGCGTTGGAGTAGGTCTTTCCCAAGACCTTTAGCTGATTTATGATGTGGAGAAATCTTATTGACATGTTGTCAATAGTTTCCTCAGGTTGCATGCAGAAGGACTCGTACTTATGTACGAGCATTGATACCTTAGTTTCCTTGACTTCATCATTTCCTTCGTACAGCATGTGTAATCTCTCCCAAATATCTTGAGCAGTATCACACGAC
Source organism: Aeschynomene evenia (assembly GCA_013621005.1). Taxonomy (NCBI): domain Eukaryota; kingdom Viridiplantae; phylum Streptophyta; class Magnoliopsida; order Fabales; family Fabaceae; genus Aeschynomene; species Aeschynomene evenia. The sequence continues at coordinate 260,110 of RYYW01000044.1, read as the reverse complement.
ACAATCTTGTCGTATTCTACCTTGGGCAAGGCGCAGAGAAGAATGTATTTAGCTTTGAAGTTTAGTTGTATCTTCTCCTTCATCTCTTGAGTCCATTCATCTTTAGGGACTCGTCTTGTATAGGTTCTGAGTGCTGGGGGTGCCGCTCCTGGCTCAGCGTCTGTTGCAACTACAGCATCCTCTGTAATTGTCTGCAGAGGCTGATAGTCTCCATTCTCGATCCTATCCCATAAGTCCAAACTGGTGTGCTTGATGAACAGCGTCATCCTGTCACGCCAGTAGTCGAAGCTGTCTCCGAGAAACATCGGAGGTCTGTTTATTGAAGCCCCATCTGATATGAATGCAGCTGGTGAGTTCATATTTCCCTTCGTGGATCTTTTTCCTTGACACTGCGAAGTGCTCAACCCCTTAAGGACCGAGCTCTGATGCCAATTGAAAGTGTATGTGTGCACGAGAAGGGGGGGTTGAATCGTTCAAGTTTTAAAATTGCTTGTTAAAACTTTTACTTAGAAAGCTGTTTTTACTCAGAAGGTATGATTAAGAGTTTGCAGCGGAAAAATGCTTTCTGAGAAGATTAAGTTTCTGAGAACTTAGTCTTTCTAAGAAAGTTCCTTTCTGAGAGATTTTAAGAAAATGACTTAAGGTTTGAGTTTCTTAAAAGCTTTCTGATTTTGATCAACAAGGTTTTCACGAGGCCTCTTAATTAAAGTTGTGATAGAATTTTTCTCAAAGATTTGGACACGTAATGAGTTAGGGAGAAGAGCTTAACACAAGGGATTTTATACTGGTTCGGTTATAACCAACCTACTCCAGTCCTCAACCTTCAGTTGAGAGTTCTTAGATATTCTTCTTAATGTGCCTTCCCAGACAACACTGCCTTTACTAAATAAAGGACTTCCACCACTTCACAAACCGAAGTGGATTTCCTTGCCTCACACTAGAGGACTTCCTTGCCTCACAACAGAGGACTTCCTTGCCTCACAACAGAGGACTTCCTTGCCTCACAACAGAGGACTTTCTTGCCTCACAACAGAGGACTTTCTTGCCTCAAACACTAGAGGACTTAAAACTGCCTTCAAACAACGAAGGACTTAGCGTTTTTCAGAAGGTTTGTTTTGATCGAAAACAACTACCAAGACTAAGTTATAAACCTAGTTTTACACTTAGTAGACTTCTAGAATTAACTTACAAATGTAAGAATTTACACCAATTCAGAACTAGAAGATTTTGCAAAGTTAGAAGAACAATTTCGTAAAAATTGTCTTTCTGAGAAAGTTCTAAGTTTTCGCAAAATGATTTTCAATTCAACAGAGTTTTGGCACGTTTTATCAAGAGTTTTAGTGCAAGAGTTTCATCACATTGCTCTGGAATTGAACTCATATATATAGGCATCAAAGAGCCGCGAAATTAGAGGCTTTCACTTTGCTTATGTGGCTGTGTCCTTTTCAGAACGGCTCCCTGCTACAGTCAGCGCAAAATGAAGAACTTTTCAGAACTGCACAGTGCGCGTGTTCCCATTTCCTTGGCTAGTTGTAGCGAGCTTTCTGAGTCTGTTTGCACTTCCTTGAGTCCAGACACTTGGTTGCTTCTGAGTCCATCCTTCTAAGAGTTGTACGGACTTCTGAGCCTAACCTTCTGAGGGAAGACCCTTCTGAGAACTACTAGTCGCGAGGTCTTCTGAGACCCTTCTGAGGCGACAGTGTTCTTTCCTCAGAAACATGTTTTCACCTTCTGCGCTTCTGAGATATCCTTTCTGATATCTTTGGCGCTATGATTTTATCAATTGATCTCGAGGTTACTTGAAGTTTTTGTCTTGGTCTTTGCTCAATAATTTATAGCTTTCTGAGACACTTAGCGCACATATTAGCAAAACCTTAAGTAAAATTTTATACTTATGGCTTACCTTGTTATCATTAAAACTTTCATAACTCTAAGAGAATTATGCTTAATTCTTTCAGAAGGGTTCTGGAGCTTACATTCTTCTCATCTAAGACACACGATCTCAACATATCCTCTAATGTTTGGATTGTTCTCTCGGATTGTCCGTCGGTTTGGGGTTGGTAGGCTGTACTCATACGCAACTCTGTACCAAACGCCTTTTGCAAGGCTTCCCAGAAACGAGAAGTAAATCTCGGATCACGATCCGAAATAATACTCTCGGGTACCCCGTGTAACTTCACTACTTCACGTATATACAAACTCGCTAATCTTTCCAATGGGAATGTCGCCTTGATGGGTAAAAAGTGGGCCGATTTAGTCAATCGATCCACAATCACCCATATGGCATCATTACCGGCTTGTGTCCTTGGTAAACCCACTACAAAATCCATCGCTATACTTTCCCATTTCCAATGAGGAACTTGCAATGGTTGTAGCATGCTAGGATCTTTTTGATGTACTATCTTTACCTTCTGGCATACCAAACACCGGTTAACCCACTCTGATACTTCCTTCTTCATACCCGGCCACCAAAACATTTTCCTCAAATCTTGATACATCTTGGTAGCTCCAGGGTGAATGGTGAAATGGCTCTTATGAGCCTCCTCCAAAATACTACTTCGGAGGTCACCATGAGCGGGTACACAAATCCTACCCTTACATCTCCACAATCCATCTCCGTCTTGACAAAACTCTCTCACTTTTCCCTCTTGTACCGCCCTCAAAATTCCCTTGAATTCATCATCCGTCACTTGGGCTCGTGCAATGTCTTCTTTAAACTTACTTTAGACCATAAGATGACTTACTCTTATGCTTACCGGGGTGAAAGACACTCCTAGGTTAAGGTTTCTAAAATCTTCTAATAATTCCATCTCCTTAATCATCATATGGGATACATGAAGCATCTTACGACTCAAGGCATCCACCACTGCATTTGCCTTTCCAAGGTGGTAATTCAAACCAAAATCATAATCCTTTAGAAATTCCATCCACCGCCGTTGCCTCATGTTTAACTCCTTCTGATCAAAAAGATACTTCAAACTCTTATGATCAGAGAAAACCTCAAATCTCACCCCGTATAAGTAGTGCCTCCAAATCCTTAAAGCAAAAACTATTTCTGCAAGCTCCAGGTCATGGGTAGGATAGTTCACCTCGTGTGGCTTCAATTGCCGTGAAGCATATGCCACTACTTGGTGATGTTGCATTAATACGCAACCCAACCCTTTTCCCGAAGCATCGCAATATACTTCAAAAGGTTCGTTAGGATCAGGCACAACCAACACGGGTGTGGTGGTCAATCTTTCCTTTAATTCCATAAAACTTCTCTCACACTCCGTTGACCACACAAATGAGGAATTCTTTCTAGTGAGCTTAGTTAAGGGTAAAGCAAGCTGTGAAAATCCCTTAATAAATCTACGGTAATAACCGGCCAGACCTAAGAAACTCCGTACCTCTGTAACCGTAGTAGGTCTTTCCCAGTTTACCACTGCTTCAATCTTACTAGGATCCACAACTATTCCTTCTGCTGACACCACATGACCTAGGAACTTAACTTCTTTCATCCAAAACTCACATTTACTCAACTTAGCGTATAGCTTCTTTTCCTTCAACACCTCCAACACAACCCTCAAATGGCTTTCATGTTCTTCTTCCGTCTTAGAATAAATTAAAATGTCATCAATAAAGACAACCACAAACTTATCTAAGAACGGCCGAAAAATTCTATTCATATAATCCATGAACACTGCCGGGGCATTAGTTAGTCCGAAAGACATAACTGTGAACTCATAATGCCCATAACGAGTCCTGAAAGCTGTCTTTGGTATATCCTCCCCTCTGACTCTAATCTGATGGTAGCCTGACCTCAAGTCTATTTTGGAAAACACTCTGGCTCCCCTCAACTGATCCATCAAATCATCAATCCTAGGGAGGGGATACTTATTCTTTATGGTCACTTTATTCAACTGTCTATAATCTATACATAACCTCATACTTCCGTCTTTCTTCTTTACAAACAACACCGGTGCTCCCCATGGCGAGGCACTTGGCCTAATGAAACCCTTATCTAACAACTCTCCCAATTGGGTTTTAAGTTCTTTTAACTCACTGGGTGACATACGGTACGGGGCCATAGAGACAGGCCCTGTTTCCGGAGCGAGGTCAATACTAAACTCTACCTCTCTAGGTGGAGGAAACTCTGGTATATCATCAGGGAAAACCTCAGGATACTCTCTTACAACTGGTATAGCAGCCAAACCTGGCGTGGCCTCTATATTGTTCGAGGCAAGAAAAACAAGACTTTTATCTGTAACCCCACTTTGTCCCACTTCCACAGGATGAACCAACAGACTAAACGAAATAACAGAGGACTCAAGTGTAGGAATACTATATGAGTCTGGAAATACAACCGACTTAGCATGACAATCTAACAAAATTTTATGTGCTGACAACCAGTCCATACCCAGAATCACTCCTAACCCAGACATAGGTAAACATATAAGATCGAAGGTGAACGACCTATCCCCTAACATGAACTGACACTTAGTACAAACAGTGCAAGTCTTTATGGGTTTGGCTGTAGGTGTAGAAACATATAGGTCATATGGTAACTCACACATGGCTAAATGCAATTCTCTAGCATGCCTATATGATATGAATGAATGGGTAGCTCCGGAATCAAAAAGTACAACTAACTCTTGATTTTTAACCTTACACTTACCCCTAATCAAATCATCAGATCGAGATGCATCTTCTGCATTTACTGTAAAGACCCTTCCCTGGTGCTGAGGCCTGGAGGGGGTCGGAGCTGCTGTAGTCTGTGACTGAGAGGATGAACGACAATCTCGTGCTAAATGTCATTTTATCATACACATATAACACATAACACACATAACACATATTTAACCATACAAACATATCAAAACATGTTCCAATTGCACATACATCCTAATTATACCTTAAGTAATACAATTATTTCTCAAATCACCTTAATTAAGGTATGATTAAGCTATCGGGGTCTTACAGCTCACATTCTATATTATGGATAGCACACGTTTAATACTAGTTGGACGCATTTATATTGTACGACAAACAAATATTATTGTATGTATTTCTGTAGTAACACAAATATTTCCGTTTCTAAATATTTTTTCTGTTCTTTACAATTCACCTTGTCTCTTCTCTCTCATTCTTTTTTTTTTGTTGCCCACGGTGTCCAGAGCTTCGCCCCGACTAATCCGTCACCCCGGGTCGCGTACCTGGGAATGACAGGTGAGGCTCCCAGCAAGGATTTTTTCCATCCACAAGGCTCGAACCCGAGACCTTGCTAAAGGGACAACAAGCCGCTTACCACTCGTGCCAATCCTTGTTGGTACTTCTCTCTCATTCTTAAAAGTTTTGTTTACTTTTTTTTTAAATATTCTTAAAAATTTTGTTCCTTCTTCTCTTTATTTCATTTTTTTCTCGAAAAAATTCCCCTCATTTCATCTTTATCTTATTTCTATCATTATAATATTTCTCATATTTATTTTTCTATATTCTTATTTACTCTTAAAAAATCCTTCTTTTCAAACCTTATCTGCCATGCATGTTTTTTTTGCTTGAATTTCATGTTTTTTACTATAAAACTTTAGGGTGCGTTTAGCACATTATCATGAAAAATTATCGGTAATCTAGATTACCATGTAGATAGATTTCCTCTAATTAAATTACCGGTAATACAAATTAACTTGTTTGGTATATTTAAAAGATTACAATGTATAATATATGTATATTATTATAATACCCTCTAAATAATTATACAACAAATTAATCAAATATAATTGTATTACATATATTATTAAAATACCTTCTAAAGTACACATATGATTGTAATACCCTATAATTTTTAGTTTCACTCTCTAAACATTTTTATTTAGTAAAATTTTAACAATTTTATATTTAATTAATTATTCATATACTATAATATATAACATGTTATATATAAAATCCTAATCTTCTTTGATTTTGATAGTAAATTATTGAGTGAATAATTACTTTAGTCATTATATTTTGAATTTAATATCAATATTTTCTATTTTGACATTAATATAATTATTTAATAAAAATAAAAATCCAATAAAATAATTATATTATTCTTGCAAAGAGTGCAAGTGCAACATAGAAAAAGCAAATATAACGGAGCAGGCGTGGTGGTTGATTCAGAACAGTGGGTTAATACTTGTTATTAGTCAACAAGATTTGTGTTAGAAGAATAAAAAATTAGACAATATCATTGTAGATGGAAATCCAGATAGCCACTTGATATGGGGTAATCCACATTACCAATATCTTTGTCAAACCAAACGAATCAATCTAAATTACCATGTAATTTAATTGCAAGATTACTGGTAATCTATCCAGATTACCTCATAAAAAACTCCCACTTAGTTTTTATCTTCTTTTTCGTCTTGTGCCTATTTAGTCTTCAGATATATATATACTTGCAGTTATATTTAAAATAACTCAAATAACTCACCTCTTTCTTAGGCTTTGTTCTTTCATGTTTCATTTTTGTTCCGAGGTAGTAAAAAGGGATATTGTTCCTATCCCAATCTTACTTATTTTTTCCTACTCTTTACTACTCTGTCTTACTACTCTTATTTATACGTGTTTTCTTGTCTCTTCTATTTCTTCTATTATCTCTTTATTCCGATGCTTTTACTCCTCATCATGAAGCCGACTTTTTGTTTTTCTAACCTATGTATGACATGACATTCTTAAAGCTCCTCATTATAATATGCTATTAAGGTCCCTAGAGGTTTCATCGTACGTTCTCAAATCCTAAATCTTATCGGGCTGAGTTGATATCCTTATGTGACATACTTCCATTAAGCCCTGAGTGAGCCATTTCCATTCTCTGCTTTTAATTTTCATCAATTGTATCTTTTCTATATTTCATTTCTCTTATGCATGCAATGTTCATATTTTTTTCATACTTAATTTTTTTTTGGAAAGGTCTTTTCCTTTATGTTAATAAATCCTCAATATATCCATACTTTGTGTTTTTCCTTATGACTACATCATGAATACCAAACATCATAATTTCTTAGTATTTTATTATTAACTTAATTTGTTTTTTCTTTTTTTTACTTGGTTTTTTTATGCATCTTAACTATACTAATTGTAGTGGACTACGTCCACAGATCTCGGCCCACATAACAACCGACTGATGAAAAAGGCCGAAATTGGTTGAGTTCATCAATTAAACTCATCAGATTTGGCCCATTCTATGATAACACTACGATTCCATTTACAAGCCAAGCAAGCAATCAACAAAGATAATGAACCTGATAGAGATGTTAGGATACAGTCAGAGAAATAGGAGTTGAAAACTTACAGGTTAAAGCCGACTCGAAGCTTATGGTCAGTCAAATCCATGGAGAATATCAAGCTCAAGATAAGTTGTTGGCTAAATACCTCGGTCAGGAACAACGATTTTTATGATTATTCAAATTTTGTGAAATAACTCACATTTCCAGGGAAGAAAATATAAGAGTCGATGTACTGTCAAAATTGGCAAGCACTCCTAAAACACAGAATAAACCGGTCGGTCATTCAATTGAAACTGTCCGAGCCAACTTGTGACCTATTGGAAGTAAATCCTGTATCCACAACAGAGGAAGAAGATTGGAGGAGTCCTTTCAAATTATACATTCAAACAGGGAAGCTGCCGAACGAGATAAAAAATCAGCAGAACTTCAAAAGATCGGCTAGTTTTTATACTATGGTAAGTGGTGAATTATAACAAAGAGGTTTTTCATTACCTTTTCTCAGATGTTTAGGTAAACAAGAATCAACGTAGGTTATAGTAGAAGCCTATTTAGAAGTATGCAGCAACCACATTGGAGGCCGAGGACTGGCAGCCAAAATACTCAGAATGGGTTACTACTGGCCGATCATGAGGTATGATTGCATGAGTTTTGTTAAAAGATGTGATAAGTGTCAAGATTTGCGGATATACCAAGGCAACATCCCAAACCATTATATTTCTCGGAGGTAAGTTGGCCATTCCATCGATGGGGGATTGATATCCTCGGTCCTTTCCCGATCGCAACAGGTCAGCTTAAATTCATTGTTGTGTCAATTGATTATTTTACTAAATGGGTAGAGGCCAAACCCCTAGCAACAATCACGGCAGAAAAAATTTGCAAGTTTTTTTGGAAAAATATAATATGTAGGTACAGCGATCCAAAGGAAGTGGTGACCGACAATGGCACACAGTTCACAGATGAAAAATTCAGAGAGCTCTGTCAGGATTTTGAAATTCAGCTTATATTTAGCTCGGTTGAGCACCCACAAACCAACGGACAGGTAGAAGCGGCTAACAAAATTATCCTCAAAGGCATAAAGAAGAAGCTAGAAGGAGTTAAAGGATCATGGTCGGACAAGCTTCTAGAAGTATTATGAGGTTCACACAACCCCCCAGACATCCACAGGGGAAACCCCCTTCAGGTTAGTATATGGTTCTGACGCTATGATACCTATTGAAATAACTTATTCATATTTACGCAGACAAAAGTTCAATGAAGAACAAAACCAAGCACTCAGAACAACCGAATTGGACCTAATCCAAGAAGACATGCAAAAAGATAAAACAAAGGATAGCTCGGTCATACAACAAGCATACTAAGCACAGGAGTTTTCAGAAAGACGATCTCGTCTTACGTCGGCCGGAGAGAACGATTTAAGGCGAAGGCAAGCTAGCACCAAATTGGGAAGTACCTTTCAGAATATCAAGCGTGGTCGGACGAGGAGCCTACAAATTGGAGGAATTATCAGAAAAAGAGGTACTTAGAACTTAAAATGCTGCTTCTTTATTACATATATGTCTTAGGTTTCCATTTCTTCATAAGACTGTGTACAATGGGTGCACTCTTTTTCCTTTATTGGGTTTTTTCCCAAGGGGGTTTTACCAATAAAGGTTTTAATGAGGCATGACTATGCATAGTCTCTTGGAACCAAGGCAATGTTCAGAGGAGCTCCTCATATAACTCCTCCGAACACAAAAGTAGCACGCATCATCCGATTGAAAAAGCCAAATTTGAGCAAACATATAATGCTCAAACAATCAGATGATCGGTAAATCTTGAGCAAAAAATAATTCAACGCTCAACCAAGTTCAAACCTAGTACCAAAAGGAAGCATACACAACTCTACCAACCGAACGAGGAGCACATTCAATGGCTTAATACTCAATATTGTAATTATACAAGTTATCATATTTTTTGAAGCATATTCAGAATTATTCTAAGTCTGTGTCTTTCAATTTATTTACTTATTTTACATTATCGATCGAGCACAAAGTCTCCCGCCCCTAAATGGTCGAGCACTAAGTCTCCCACTCCTAAATGGTCAAGCAATGATTAAAAGATGTTCATAAATAGTTTTTCATACACGGTTGACACACTCTTTCAATTACATATGCTCAATCAGCATATTCACAAAAATTCAGTTATGGATTGACTCATAATAATAAAGTTTGATTATGATCAAAAAACAAGTGAATAATTCACAATTAATAAACATTATGGTCATTCAACTATCACGACCCAACTCGGATCGTGACCGGCACATGGGACACCGAGTCCCATGTCAACCTTAACCTGTGATCGACACAACAATCCAGCTAAACAACAACAGCCACAACTACTTTAACATGCATTCATACATAAAATCCATACATATAATAGGGTTCTCAAGGTATCATCCATAAATCCATAATACATAATATATGGTCATAATATCCTGCTCAAACCATAAGCCAACATAACCCAACAGAAATTCAACAAGTCTTAATTAGACTTACAACACATACATAACTTAGACAATCCTATTTGTAAACCTATGGAGCATACTACTGACATAAAAGACAATAACATAACGCCTCTAAACATCGAGGCTCACCAAAGCTAAGAGCTTGGAGGAACGGAAGGGCTCGCCTCCTGATCAGCACCTGAATCTGAAAATGGTTTGTATGAATGGGTGAGTCATACGCTCAGTGAATAACAGATTAAAAACAGCTTATGCAACAATATCATGATCACATTCACAGACAGGATAATCCACCGCATAATCATCATACATCTCATTCCGCAATTCGCCTTATTCATTATTATTATTACATGTGTGTTTATCATTAGAGATCTCGGGAGCCCAGCCCCTCCTCAGATCTTTAGTCCCGGGAGCCCAGCCCCTCCTCAGACTTTATCAAACTCGACCCCGGGAGCTGTGCCCCTCCTCAGGCCGAGCAAACCAACATTTAATCATCCTTTAATTATTATCATTTCGTAATCGTACATCGCATTATTTCGCGTCATCATCATAATAACATCATAAACAGCCCGATATCGAGTTTGGGGTAGTGGTGAACAAATGGATTTGAATGCATAACTTAAAAGTATAAAGATTTTGAGTTAAAGTCTTGAAAATAGAGTTTTAGTACTGATGTAATCGATTACAGGCCTCTGTAATCGATTACCAGCTTCAAATTTCGTTCTGAAAAAATTTTTTGCGAAAATAAGTAGTCTGTAATCGATTACAGGGTCTTGGTAATCGATTACAGTAATCGATTACCAATTCGCTGTAATCGATTACAGTCTGGGTCAGAAACGAAATTCTGCAGAAAACTTCGCGAAAATCATCTCCAAATCCACATTTTCACCACAACCCATCCAAATCAAACACAACCAACATGCAATATCAATCATATATCAACCAATCTCAGTCCCTATCAACTATCATAGCAAGAAATTCACAATATCAATCAAAATAAAACATAAACCATAAATAACCATACTCACAAATTACTCAATGAGCTCCAAGACTCCACTCGGAGCTTCTCTAGTTGGTTGAGACCCTAGAGAACACATCACAAACCTCAATCTCATAACAAAATCAAAAACCCCCAAATGTAAACCCTAAACCCCCAATCCGAAAATAGAGAGAAATATACACCATTGGAGAGAAAGAAATACTCTACACTTACCCACAATATACTAGAGGATGATTGATAAATTGATTTTGATGAGTTATGGGGTTTGGGTGAGAGATTGGAGAAGAGAGAAATGAGATGAGGAAGAAGAAGAAGAAAGGGGGTGAGAGGGGGAGAGAGCTACGGGAAGAATGGGGAAAGAAAGAAAGAAAGGAAAAAGGAGTGGGGAGGTGGGACCCACTTGGTTCTATCTTCCCGGTTGTACCGTGAGATCTTACTCAATCTAACTCAGAATACCCGAGGTATTACATCAACGCATCAATAAAACATTAGCATTCAAAATATTTATAGCTATAAAATGGATTTGTTAAGACAGATCACAAACACAAGACTTATCTCAAAACTATAAAAGACATACGCTGAAAATGTTTGAAGGTAAACTAAAACCATTACAAAAGTTTCTAAAAAACTATGCTTGATCATTAGCATCATTGTGTCCTCAGTCGGCGACACCATTTTCGTCCTCCTCATCAACGGCATGCTCCTCCTCCCCATCAGACATGTCCATCAGCTTGTCATCCTGAATAATTTTTAAAACTCCGCAAATTTCTAAGTCAATTTCAGGATACAAAAGTTTCACTTGAGTCAAAGCTTTCTCAAAACCTAAAACATTCTGATCTAAAGCCTCACTACGCAATTGATCTATCTCCAACTGAGCTTCCTTCTCGTTGAACCCTTTATCTTTCTTCAGATTTTCCAAATTTGTAGCAGCAGTTTCCAAGTCGGATTCTAATGTTTTAATCTGATCCTTAAACTTAAATATTTAATTTCTACAGTCAAATTCTTCTTTTCAGACTCAAATGTTGTCTTTTGTTCGGCCAACTCCTATTCAGTTTTCAAATATTCTTTTTCCATGAATCGAGCAATATATGAGTTTCGCTCAAACCATCAGCTATTAGTTTTTCATAATCCTTTAGAGACGCATACTTAGTCCCCAATATCCTTTTCAGAATAGGTTGCCAGTAGAGGGGAAACAGAGGAAAACCATCCTTACGAAGGAAAAAGGGATACTCGGTCGGTGAAGACTGAATTTTAAAGAAACGATCCTTGAAATTCTTATAAGAAGAAGTAAGAAGATTTAAAATCCTCCGACGAGGATAGCTATTTAGAGATATCCAAAGCCCAGAATTGACCTTTTTCGATTGAAAAAAATAGAAAAACACATCCACATAAGCTACTACCCCTAAAATATCACATAAAATCTCAAAGGCACGAACAAAGGCCCACCCATTAGGATAGAGTTGAGAAGGAGCTACGTTCAAAGCATTTAACACTCCAACTTCAAAATCAGAAAAAGGGAGGGATAAACCTAACTTATCAAAGAAATCTACATTTGCAAAAATAAAATTGGAAGTATCTTCGGCAACGAAATGGCAAACTCAGTCGGTAGCAGAACAAGGTATAAACATATATTTATCTTCCTCCTCACCATTAGCAGAAATAAAACAATTTCTACGGAAACGCATAATACTTTCAAAATCATCATACAAAGAATTGAAGCTTAAAACTTCTTTATTGGACCCAAATGTACGGGTCCTTTGTAAGAGAAGAAATATCTACAGCAGCAACCTCCACATTCCCATCATCAGTCAGTTTTTTAACCTAAGAAGGGGAAGAGGGGAGCGACTCTCAGAAAATAAAAGAAGAAAAGAAATCCGAAAACAGCAACACAACAACGAGTAGAGTACAAATAAACAAATAAAAGATGATTATCTGAAGAGAATAACCAAATGCAGTTCACTTTACGATGAGAAAGACGCACGGTGAGAAAGACAAAAATGGCGAAGAAAAAGGGAAAAAGGAAAGATGAAGATGAAAGGTTAATAATGAAGTAACCCCTCACTTCAATAACTACACTTCCAGGTGTATCCAACGACGAATAATCTTTGCAAAATTAGATTAAATCAGCCATTGAAAGTGGAGCGCATATTATTAAAAAGACATGACCACTAAACCAATAGGATATCAACGCGTGTCCCACTATACACAAATTCCAATAACCGCCCAAAATGAAAAGATGCATTGTCCATTCAAATACATAACTCGGAGCTCGACCTTAAAACCTATTTAAGCCCAAGCTCGGGGGCTGTGTAGTGGATTAGGTCCATGGATTTTAGTCCACATAGCAGCCGACCATAATCGTCTAAAACCACTCAAGATTTCTACACAACTTATAGATCTCGGCCTTAAAACTTGTTTAAGCCCAAGATCGAAGGCTGTGTAGTGGACTAGGTCCACAAATCTCGGCCCACGTAACAACCGACCGATTAAAAAGGCCGAAATTGGTTGAGCTCATCAATTAAAGTCATCAGATTTGGCCCATATTATGATCGTCCGAACATTACGACTCCATTTACAAGCCAAGCAAGCAATCAACAAAGATAATGAACCTGATAGAGACGTTAGGATACGACCGACCTCTGAGAATAGTAACGCATGGATCCTATCTTAAAGAGCAATAACTAAGAGAGAGAAAGGGTGTTCGTCCTAGTCTATATCTGGGAAGTTAAGTTTTCTGTTTGGGACAGATTGAACTGAATACTCGAATACTGATACAGAGCGAGCACTTTTGATCTCTTGTGTCCTTGTCTTGCTGAGTTTAGATCTGAGTTAAAGTTCTTCTTAGGGGCTTAACTCTCGGTCGGATTTACAGAACAAGAACACTAATTGTTTTCGTTTATTCAATTGTATTTGTGAAATTTCTTTCCCTAATTATTGTATTTGACAAAGAAATTAGTTGTAAAATAGTTATTTTTAGGCAAAATCTCTATAATATAGTAAAAAAGATAATATGGTTAATTATCAATTCACCCATTAATTAAATCTCTATAAATGTGACATATATGTTAATTTCGGCACCCTTTATCTTTTTCTTCCAAAATATTTATAAATCTTCAAGGAATATTTTCAAATATTATTATCTAATATATATCTTTTATTTTATTTAAAATAATCGATTTTATGCATAAAATATTTGTAAATAATCTATATCTATATAATATTCTAAAACACAAGTAATGTAATTTACTAATTATCCTTTTCATTAAAACTCCTACATTATGCTACGTAAGATAATATTTGTACCATCTTGAGATTCATTTTATTTAATGTTACGATGTAAATATGAAAAATATTCATCATGTTACTATTTTAATATTACATAATATTTCTTGAATTATAATATTCAAGATAATATTATAATGTTTACTTGAATTATTAATATATTTAATTATTAATAGAAAAATGTTCCTATATTACATAATATATATTAAACTGTTGATGTAATTCCTCATTTGGTTTTGATAATAACAAAACTGATGTAATAATAGGTTCAAAAGCTTGATATTGTATTGTATATTGTACAAAAGCTTCTTTATTAGTTCATAAAGTGTTATGTAAATAATCCTCTGTAATAGTTAATAGGAAATAATGTATAAAGCTTCAGAAAACTAATGTAAAAATTATGAGAAGCTATATTTTATTTTCTAGATGATGTATTAGGTATTATTTTCTTTGTAAATATATATGCAATATATAATACATCAGAAGCATTAACACAACTTCAGAAAGATGATGCAAGATCAGAAGGATTAGCATCAGAATCGGGTATTCAGAAAGAGAAAATTTCTTCAGAAAATGCATAGGGTTCAGAAACCTTAGTTAGTTCAGAGACCATGAAAATGTTCAGAAACATGGTACATTTTTATGCATGAGTTTTATTTGTTTATTTCATTTCAAGAGCACGTGTAAAATGTGTAGAAGTGCTTCTTGATCTTATTTAGTTATTCTAGTTGAAAATGCCAGCTAGATTTGGTTCTATTATCTCTATGTGAGAGGTAATCTCTTGTGTACTTGTAAGGATCGAAAAAATTGAAAATCACAATCATGCACTTGAGTTAAAAAGAAAAAAGAGATAAGAAGAAAAAGAGATGAAAAGAAAAATTCTATGAGAAAAAGAAAAGGTTCAAACTCAAATAAAAGAGAAGAAGAGAATTGTGTTGAAAATTCAAGAGTTTGAAGAAGATTGTTCTGAAATTAATTCAGAATCAAGGAAAAGAATAATCAAAACCTATCACTGAAGAATTTAGAATCAAGATTGCTGAAAAGTCCTTGACAGGAGATCAAGGCAAGGAAATCTTTGAAGAGGGTACATCTTCAGAGTGGAAAATATTCAAGGAGGGTACATCCTTGGAGTGAAAATCTTCAGAAAGGGGATATTTCTGGAGTAAAAATCTGCTGGAAGAGGATTTCTTGTAGTGGAAGAAACCTGGGAAGATTTACAAATTATATCTGGATTGTAATCTGTGATTGGTGAATTCTAAATAGTGGAACTCAGCCGTGAAGGTTGAAGAACTAGATGTAGGCATTATTGGCCGAATCAGTATAAAAATTCGGTTTAGTTTTTCTTACCTTTATATCTCTTATACATATTTGATTGTTGATCATTGCATAATTGAAATTGAATTGAATGAATCAAAATCAGTGATAACAAAAGAAAGGTAAAAACATAGCACATGTTTGTGTTTTAAAAGATTCAAAGAATCATTTGAATATTAATCTTGTTGAAATAAAGATTGTTGCATATGGTGGTATGTTGTCTGACTAACAAGATTCTAAAATAAAGAGTTCAAAGAAAAATGTGTTGATTGGTTATTTGAATAATATTTGAGAAGTGTGTAAATTAAGGATCCTGATAATAAAGATTCTGAAACAATAATTGAATTAATTATGATGAAGTGATATCTTATGTTCTGATTGAAATAATTGTTGAATTGTTTTAACATTATTTAATCATATAAGATTCATTCTTGACTTCAGAAGCTTACAGCTTCAGAAGCTTAGGTTTAGAAACATAAACAGATTCTGAAGAGAATGTGAAGTAATTTCTGAAAGGGGATTCTGAAGAGAATTTCTGGAAGAGTTTCTGAACTGTAAATTCTGAAATACACTGTTTTAGAAGTTCAGAAAGCTTGTTATAAAGAAAGTTGTATTTGATACTTTATGTTAAGTGTTTGTGATTATAAAATCCATTACCTGTTGTATTAAGATTGTATAATTTCTAATACATAGTCTGATATCACAAATTATCTTGATATATTTGTTTTGAAATTAATTTCTTCAACAAGTTCAAAACATTTGATTGATTTGAAAATTTCAGAAAGTTTCTTTAAGCATCAAGAAAGGAAAAAGTTGAAAGAATTTGTCACAACTAATTCACCCCCCTCTTGGGTTGTGAGACATTAGTCTTGAAAAATCATAACTTGCACCACCACCAACATTAACTTGAATCATAATAAATTAAAATAATCTTTATCTAATTATTTAATTATTCACTATACTCAATCATACATATAAAATAGTTTTATTTTAAAACTTTCTTAAACAAGGTTGATTTTGCTAATTAATCTAATTCAATTACGGTAATTTAATTGTCATAATTTAATACTTGATATGATTGATTGTCTGTCACACGGAAAATGCGAAACATGAATAATGAACATGACTTTTTATTGTTGAACGAGAATAATTATGAATTATTCAAAATTATTAATATTTGATAATTAGTGATATTTGAATATTTTTTGTGATTTAGTGATTTTTAATGATTGATAATTTTAGTGATTGATATTAGAGATTTCTAATATTTTTGTTAATTGAGAATAATTATGAAGATGAATCAGTAAATTTTTAATATTTTTATTGATTGTTAGATGAGAATAACTCTATAGTTAATAATTATTAGTGATTGATTATTAGTAATATTTTAATATTTTCTATTATTTATATGATTTTTATTGATTGTTAACACATAAATTATGAATATTTTTAGTTGATTGTAAAGAATAATTGTGAATATTATAAATAATAATCAAATATTAAAAATATTTTTATAAAGTATTTCTATTAAATTAAATATTTAATATTTTAAATATATAATTTAGTACAATCCCATGCACCACAATGTACTAGTTGATATATAAAAAGTGTGTTAGCTCCAAGAACCCTTTACCTCATCATTGAAGGTTTTGAATGATAAAATTCTTAATTAAAATAAAAGTTTTAATTTGGTTGGACTAATGGTTTCTTAGAAAGCTGCTTACTCAAAAAGGTGATTTGAGTGTTTGCAGCGGAATAAACTTTCTGAGAAGGTTAAGCTTCTGAGAACTTTACCTTTCTGAGAAAGTTCCTTTCTGAGAAGTTTATGAAAGTGTTTTAATGTTGATTTCACTTAAACGCTTTCTGATTTCAACTTAATAGGTTTTCACAATTCTGATTAAGTTAAAAACGTGTTTGTTGGTTTTCTTAGAAAGTAAGAGTTGAAGGAAGAAAAGCTTAACACAGAGAAATTTTTATACTGGTTCGGTTTTAACTAACCTACTCCAGTCCTCAACCTTCCGTTGAGAGTTCTTTAGATATTCTTCTTATCGTGCCTTCTCAGACAACACTGCCTTTACCACGTAAAGGACTTTCACCACTTCACAATCCGAAGTGGATTTCCTTGCCTCCGACACTAGAGGACTTTCCTTGCCTTAACTTAATTAAGGACTTTACCTTGCCTCACAACAGAGGACTTTGCTTGCCTTAAACACTTAAGGACTTAAACTTGCCTCAAACAATCGAGGACTTAAAACTGCCTTCAAACAACGAAGGACTTGGCGTTTTTCGAGAATAGTTTTTGCTTCGAAAACCAACTACTAAGATTAAGTTACAAACTTAATTTGACCTTAGTAGACTTCTAGATTTAACTTACAAATGTAAGGATTTACACCAATACAGAACTAGAAGATTTTTGCAAAGTTAGAAGAACAATTTCGTAAAATTGTCTTTCTGAGAAAGTTCTAAGTTTTCGCAAATGATTTTTCAATTCAGCAGAGTTTTAGCACGTTTAATCAAGAGTTTTTCGCGCAAGAATTTCGTCACAATGCTCTAGAATTGAACTCATATATATAGGCATCAAAAAGCCGCGAAATTAGAAGCTTTCACTTTGCTGATGTGGCTGTCTCTGGCTCAGAACGGCTCCCTGGAACAGTCAGCGCGAAATGAGGAACTTTTCTCACTTGTACAGTGCGCGTGTTCCCACTTCCTTTGCTTGTTGTTTCGAGCTTTCTGAGAATGAATGCTTCATCCATTGAGTCTTGACACTTGGTTGCTTCTGCGTCCAGCTTTCTGAGAGATGTACGGACTTCTGAGGCGAACCTTCTGAGGGAAGACCCTTCTGAGAACCACCAGTCGCAAGGTCTTTTGAGACCTTTCTGAGGCGACAGTGTTCTTCTCTCAGAACTGCACTTTCACCTTTTGCGTTTTCTGACTATCCTTTCTGATGTCTTTCACGCCATGATTTCTTCTTGTAATTCATAAGGTTACTCGTTGCTTGTCTTGATCTTACTCATGGATTTGCATAAGTTTAAGCTTTCTGAGACACTTAGCACACATATTAGCAAAACCTTAAGTAAAATTTTTATACTTATGGCTTACTTTGTTATCATTAAAACCTTCTATCTCTCTAAGAGAAATATATCAATTTCTCTCAGAAGGGTTCTGGAGCTTACAAACTCCCCCTTTTTGATGATAACAACTTAATTCTTAAGATAATAATTTTGCTTAAGTTCTGAAGTGTTTCTGATTAAGTTCACAACTTACTCAGAATGCACTTTTGCTTTCTTAGAAACTAACTTAGCTTTCTGAGAGAAGGCTTTGTTATTTTCTTAGAAGGCTTTGATAATCAACACGTAGATATTCAATATATGAGTACTGTTTTAGATTATCAGATTTTTAGCATGTATTTCTTGAAGATTGAATATGTGAATTTCAGAAATACCAAGCTAATGAAACAAGAGATGCCAAAAACATGAATAATTTTTCATTAAATTCCAAATGGGGTTACAAACAAAATTTTTTGCTCCCCCTAAATCTGTTACTCCCCCTAAATCCTAGGTACTCCCCCTAAATCCTAAGCCTAGTTGTTTATATAGCCAAAATATTATCTATTTTTCTTCTCCCCTTTTGTTACATCAAAAAGGGTGGCTAACATAAACGCCATCACGGACTTAGAGCTACGACTTCCTAGCTATATAGCGGAGAAGTTTGCAGATTTCCATCTGAACCTCAGCTTGATTAGCGCCTAGAGGGCATTCTGAAGGTATCTCATGTACTGAATCAGAAGGCTGATTAGAAGAGGATGGAAAAGATGGAGGTGGACGAGAGACTTCAGCCTCAAGTACAGCATCTATGATATCTAACTTTTGATATTCTGGAAGAGATTCTCCTTCTTCTTCAGCGTTTTCTTCAGCGTAGGGCTGCTTCTGAGTATCCTCAGAATCTTGAACTAGCTCCACAGTGTTCGTTGGTTGACCCATTGTCTCTGATCTCTGATCTTCATCTGGTATTTTGAAGGTAGACATCTGTTGGTGCATTGCTCCAATTATATTTTTCTTCATGGATTTACCCAAGAGAGGTGAATTAATTCCTCCTTTTCCGTCATGAGGGGTAAATTCACTTATCGAATCTGATACAGAGGGAGTTGGACCAAGCTGAAGAGGAGGTATCTTGATCAAATTAAAGTATTGCTCCCGAATCTCCTTGTGTGGGTCTTGGTTTGGCTGACTCCCTTCTGAATAACACTCAGTAACAAATGTTTCTGAGACGTGAGTAGCCTCAGTAACTGTTTCTGAGCTTAGTTCAGCGTTGGTAGCTTCTTTGTTTTTCCCTCGACCTTGCTTGCATTTCCTTTTGGCTGCTTTTGCTCCTATTTTCCTTTTTCCGATCGAGATTTGATCAGACGACATTTCCTCAGAATCTTCAGCCAAGATAATTGCCTTAGGCTCCTTCTGAGAGACCTTCTGAGGTGTCTCAGAACCGATGCTTCTTTTTACAGAAGATGAGTGAGTACCTTTCTTCATCTTTTGTTTACCATCAGACGAGTGAGTTTCCTTACTCATTCTCTTATTACCATTGAAGGCAGTTATGTGAGGATGGAATTGAGGTTTAAGCTAGAGACGAGAAAGATAGTTGAAGATTTTGGTGAGAAGGCTTCCGTAGGGAAGACTTGTGAGAGCCCGTTTGGGGTGTGCTTGTCGCATCATATAATTGATCATCATTCTGCCAAAATCTATCTTCTCCTTCTTTAGCAGATTGTAGAGGAGGCATGCATCCATGATGGTGACGTTGCCCATGTCACCAAGACGGGGAAGGAGAGTGTGTTGAACGATGGAGAAAACGATTCTTGCTTCTTGTGTGAGATTGGGTACCTTCACGGCTTTGAGTGGTAGGTCACCACTGCCTGTGAGGATTCTCACAATTTCTTCCTCAGAGTCCTTCACTTCCTTGAACCAATCTGGATCATCTGATATGACGGCTCCGCCATTTAAGGTCTTGAAGACTTGGTTGATCTCCGCATAAGAGAATCTGATGTTGTGGTTAGTCACATAGCTCTTCACACCTTTGTTTGTAGACCTTTCGATTTGGGAGTAGAAGGCTCGTACTAAGTTAGGATAGCAGACTTCTTCAGAGAGCATAAGTGCAGCCCATCCAGGCTGGCACTGGAATGCAAAACCAAGTTCATCCACGTCGTTGAAGACACTGAGAGGAAGAACACGACCTATTGCTATGGTTCGTGGCAGATAGGTGCTTTTGAAAAGCTCTTGCATCTTCTCATCCTCGTAGAGGATGTTCTCGACAACATCATCCAGCTTGTTCCTCATAACACCCTTAATTTCAGTGGCAATTTCCATTTGAAAGAGGAAAGGATTTTGGATTGGGAAATCGGAGAGATAAAATAGAAGAGAGAATTTTGAGCACGAAAAGACGGATGAAGATTCTTTAAGAGAGTTTTGAAGGCAAAGTGCTCGAATGGAATAGGTCATTGCGTATTTATAGACTATCTCGAGACTAGCCGTTGTCAAAACTTATTTGAAAAGTTACCGTTGGTAACTAAATTTTCGGAAGGCACCCTTCTGAGAGAAGTGGTCCTTCTGAGAATATCTCCTTCTGAGAAACTTTTCAGAAGCCACCTTTTCTAAGAGATGGATCTTCTGAGAGATGATTTTCTCATAACTTATTTTCTGTTATTTTATACAGAAGCTTAGTTCTAATTTTGCTGTCTCAGATTCTAAGCTTAGGACGAAGGGATGTTCTTCAGAAACTAGTTTTCCTTAATTCAATACTTTGAACTCCTTAAATTTTGAAGCTTTTTCAGAATATTTAAAACGATCCAACGCTTCTTCTATGGATTCGGGTTCAAGTTCAGAAACCATAGCAAGATTAGTGTAATTCCTTCTGGTTCTTACACCACGCTCGGGATCACCCAGGACTTCATTCTGAGAGACATTTTCAAGTCTCTTGAACCTTTATATCCTTTAGGAATAGGGTTCTGAGAAGTCGACACAGAAGGTTCTCGTTCTGAGTCATCAGAAGCTTGACTTTCTGAGAATCTAAATTCTATTGATGTTTGAGGAATAGATTCATCAGGTTCTGGAGCTTCAATGATGCTTTTAGGTTTCTCTTTAGATGGAGAAGGCTTTTCCATAGATTGGAAATCACTTTCGTCATCTATAAGAATTTTCTTTTTGGCTTTCTCAGAAGAGATATCGAGTTTGTCAAATTCATCTTCTAAGTCAGCAACCTTCTGAGGCAAGTCCTTACTAAGTTCCTTGAACTTAATATGGATTGTTTCTTCAACACATTTGCTCCTCTTGTTATAGACTCTATAGGCTTTAGAGACAGAGGAATATCCTAGGAATACTCCATCATCGGATTTAGGATCAAACTTAGCTAGTTTGTCCTTTATGTTGAGTATGAAGCACGAAGAACCAAAAACATGAAAATAGGATATGTTGGGTATTTTGTTCTTCCAAAGCTCATAAGGTGTTTTCTTCAGAATTGGTCTCAAAAAGACTCGATTCTGAATATAGCATGAGGTGTTTACAGTCTCAGCCCAAAAACCTTTTGAAAGCCCACTTTCTAAGAGCATTGTTCTTGCCATCTCTTGAAGGCTTCGATTCTTTCTCTCTGCCACTCCATTTTGTTGGGGAGTTCTGGGAGAAGAGAATTTGTGAGCAATGCCCAGATTTTCACAAAACTTTTCAAAAGCGTGATTCTCAAATTCACCTCCATGATCGGATCGTATAGTGTGAATGTGAGAGTCTTTTTCATTTGAAACTCTTTTTGCAAAAGCTTTGAATTTTTCAAATGTTTCCTCCTTAGAAGCTAGAAAGAATACCCAAGTGAATCTAGAATAATCATCCACTATGACAAGACCATAGCGTTTTCCAGAAAGGGAAGCCGTTCTAGTTGGTCCAAAGAGATCCATGTGAAGGAGCTCAAGTGGTTTCTGAGTAGAGATTCCACTTTTGCTTGGAAATATGGCTTTGGTTTGTTTTCCCTTTTCACAGAAGTCGCAAGTTGCATCCTTCTGGTACTTGATGTTGGGAAGACCCTTTACAAGTCCTTTCTGAGAGAGCTCAGAAAGAAGCTTCATATGGGCGTGACCAAGTTTCTTATGCCAAAGCCACTTGTCTTCTTGGACAGAGACAAGACACTTCACATTTTGATCCTTTAGATCATCTACATGGATAACATAGATGTTACCAACTCATTTTCCTTCCAGAACGATCTTGTCGTTAGTGAGATTAGTCACATGGCAATATTTGGCATAAAATTCAACCTTTAAGCCTTTGTCACAAAATTGACTAATGCTTAATAGATTGTGAGTTAAGCCATCAACTAAAAGTACATCTGAGATTTGGTGAGAGGAATCCTTACCAACATCTCCTATGGCAGTGACTTTCCCTTTGGCACCATCACCGAATCGCACCGTTCCTCCTTTCTTGGGTTGAAGGTTTCTGAACTAGTGCTTGCTTCCAGTCATGTGCCTTGAGCAGCCACTGTCCAAGTACCACTGCACATCTTGGTGGTGGAGCAGTGCTTGTTGATGCACCTGCAGACACAAAGTTCACTGATTTAGGTACCAATGCTTTGTTGGGTCCTTGCTTATTATCTTTCTTTGCCTTTTGTCTTCTTTTCTTAGAAGGATTGTGGTTCTGAGACTCAGAAACCTTTTCTTTGCCCTTTTCAGAAGCCTTCGCTTTCTGAGAAGCCTTACCCTTCTGAGAAGGACTTGTCTTCTGAGAAGACTTAGCCTTCTGAGAGTTTTTAACCTTCTTAGCCCTTTTGGGCAGAGAAGTGTTTCCTTTACTTAGCATAGGGCATGTCTCAGATCCATGTCCATATTTGAAACATGAGATGCACATGCGTTGTGATTTAGTTAATGATGGATCAAGGTCATGGGGTTCGAAAACTTCTTCATATCCAAGTCCTCTTTTATCTTTGTAAGGTCTTTGACCTCCAAGTAAAAGAGTCATCATTTTTCCGCCATTGACCATCTTAACTAGATCAGAAGTGAGAAGTTCATTGGTCTTTTGTAATTCTATTAAGGCTAGTTCAGCCTTTTCGACAGTTACAGAAGACATTGTTTCTAAAGCTTGATAGAGATTGTGACTTTCAAGATATCTGTTTTTAAAATCATCTCTTTCAAGTTTTAGATTCTCAACTTCTTGAATTAGTCTAGCATTTTCAGCTTCTAGATGTTTGTAATTTTTCTTTAAGTTGCTGAAACTGTTAGCTAATTCATTTGAGTCTCTCAGAAGCTCTTCATAGAGTTCTAAGACCTCATTGTATGAGTATGAGAGAGGAGGGGAGTTAGGTACCTCTTCTGACTCAGATTCTGTTTCCAGAATATAGTCAGTACCAGCCATCAAGCAGACGTTAGCTTCTTCTTCGTTTGCTGGCTCAGAATCTTCTTCTTCCGAGTCACTCCAAGTAGCAGCCATTGTCTTCTTTTTCTTTATGGGAATAAACTTCTTCTTCCCTTTGTTCTGAGGGCACTCCGTTCTGAAGTGACCCTTTTCTCCACAGCCATAGCATGTGGCTTCAGAAGGCTTTAGCTTTCCTTTCTTAGGAGTAATCTCCTTGCCTTTGCTTGGTCTTCTCTTCCAAGCTTTCTTCATTTTTCTGACCAGAAGAGAGATGTCATCTCCTTCTGTTTCTGAGTCTGATTCATCTTCTAACTCAGAAACTTCTTCGGCCTTGAGAGCCTTGGAGGATCTTTTTATTTGGCTTTTAAGAGCCAAACTCTTCTGAGGCTTAGATGAAGAGGATGGTCCTCCAAGCAATCCTTCTAGCTCAATCTCATGTGTTCTGAGTGAGCCGAATAGTACATCCAAACCAAGCTGATTTAGATTCTTGGCTTCTTCGATTGCTGTAACTTTTGGACGCCATTTTGAGGAGAGGCTTCTGAGAATTTTTCTTACCATTTCAGCGTTTGAGTAAGTCTTTCCCAAGACTTTGAGCTGATTGATGATGTGAAGAAACCGTATTGACATGTTGTCAATGGTTTCATCTTGTTGCATGCAGAAGGATTCGTACTGTTGTACGAGCATAGATATCTTCGTTTCCTTGACTTCGTCATTTCCTTCATGCAGCATGTGAAGCCTTTCCCATATCTCCTGTGTTGTATCACACGACACTATCTTGTCGTATTCTACCTTGGGTAGTGGACATAGTAGAATGTACTTGGCCTTGAAATTCAGCTGAATCTTCTCTTTCATTTCTTGAGTCCATTCATCCTTGGGAACTCGTCTGGTGTAAGTTCTGGGCGCTGGAGGTGCTGCTCCAGGTTCAGCATCTGCTGCAACAACAGCTTGTTCTGTTATTGTTTGCAGAGGTTGATAGTCGCCATTCTCAATCCTGTCCCATAGATCAAGACTGTTGTGCTTGATGAACAATGTCATCCTATCACGCCAATAGTCGAAACTATCTCCAAGGAACATTGGAGGTCTGTTGATTGAAGCCCCATCGGATATGAACGCAGCTGGTGAGTCCATAGTCCCTTCTTGGATCTTTTTCCTTGACATTGTTAAGTGCTCAACCCCTTAAGGACCGAGCTCTAATGCCAATTGAAGGTGTATTTGTGCACGAGAAGGGGGGGTTGAATCGTGCAGGTTTAAAAATTACTTCTAAAAACTTTTCTTAGAAAGCTGTTTACTCAGAAAGGTGATTTGAGTGTTTGCAGCGGAATAAACTTTCTGAGAAGGTTAAGCTTCTGAGAACTTTACCTTTCTGAGAAAGTTCCTTTCTGAGAAGTTTATGAAAGTGTTTTAAAGTTGATTTCACTTAAACGCTTTCTGATTTCAACTTAATAGGTTTTCACAATTTTTATTAAGTTAAAAACGTGTTTGTTGGTTTTCTTAGAAACTAAGAGTTGAAGGAAGAAAAGCTTAACACAGAGAAATTTTTATACTGGTTCGGTTTTAACTAACCTACTCCAGTCCTCAACCTTCCGTTGAGAGTTCTTTAAATATTCTTCTTATCGTGCCTTCTCATACAACACTGCCTTTACCACGTAAAGGACTTTCACCACTTCACAATCCGAAGTGGATTTCCTTGCCTCCAACACTAGAGGACTTTCCTTGCCTTAACTTAATTAAGGACTTTACCTTGCCTCACAACAGAGGACTTTGCTTGCCTTAAACACTTAAGGACTTAAACTTGCCTCAAACAATCGAGGACTTAAAACTGCCTTCAAACAACGAAGGACTTGGCGTTTTTCGAGAATAGTTTTTGCTTCGAAAACCAACTACTAAGATTAAGTTACAAACTTAATTTGACCTTAGTAGACTTCTAGATTTAACTTACAAATGTAAGGATTTACACCAATACAGAACTAGAAGATTTTTGCAAAGTTAGAAGAACAATTTCGTAAAAGTTCTAAGTTTTCGCAAATGATTTTTCAATTCAGCAGAGTTTTAGCACGTTTAATCAAGAGTTTTTCGCGCAAGAATTTCATCACAATGCTCTAGAATTGAACTCATATATATAGGCATCAAAGAGCCGCGAAATTAGAAGCTTTCACTTTGCTGATGTGGCTGTCTCTGGCTCAGAACGGCTCCCTGCAACAGTCAGCGAGAAATGAGGAACTTTTCTGACTTGTACAATGCGTGTGTTCCCACTTCCTTTGCTTGTTGTTTCGAGCTTTCTGAGAATGAATGCTTCATCCATTGAGTCTTGACACTTGGTTGCTTCTGAGTCCAACTTTCTGAGAGATGTACGGACTTCTGAGGCGAACCTTCTGAGGGAACACCCTTCTGAGAACCACCAGTCGCAAGGTCTTCTGAGACCTTTCTGAGGCGACAGTGTTCTTCTCTCAGAACTGCACTTTCACCTTTTGTGTTTTCTGACTATCCTTTCTGATGTCTTTCACGCCATGATTTCTTCTTGTAATTCATAAGGTTACTCGTTGCTTGTCTTGATCTTACTCATGGATTTGCATAAGTTTAAGCTTTCTGAGACACTTAGCACACATATTAGCAAAACCTTAAGTACAATTTTTATACTTATGGCTTACTTTGTTATCATTAAAACCTTCTATCTCTCTAAGAGACATATATCAATTTCTCTCAGAAGGGTTCTGGAGCTTACAATCTTGACTACATCTAGACCAAAAAGTGGCGCAAACATGCATGCTTGGAGGACAAGCTATTCTAATTTTTGAAGACCAAGTCAAAGCTTTTCTAATTAAGGAAAGTTTGGTTGGAAGATACATGAAATTTAATAGAAAATCTTTTTATCAAATATCTCTATTTAAATATTCATGCACAATATATATATATATACATATATTTCGAAATTGTATAATAAAATAGGGAAACAAATTCAAATCTCTATTTTACACAACATTACTCAATATTTTCAAAAATATATATATATGTATGGGAAATCTAGAAAGATCTTGTATGGAGATTTAAATGCAAATTATTAAATAAAAATAATTATCTAGAATTTATTCTAGAATATATTTTGCATTTAAGTAACAGAATATTTTTACGGACACTTTAAAAAGATTCTGTGAGCCTCCTAAAGATTCTATTTGAATATACAAGATTCCCTGAAGATTCCATGCGGGACCAGAAGATTCTGTTGAAGATTCTACACGAAGTTAGAAGACCTCAGAAGATTCTGTCAAGATTCTCAAGTCTAGAAGATTCCCGAAGATTCTGTGAAGATTCCAGAAGATTCCCGAAGATTCTATCAAGATCCCGAAGAATCTCAAGATTCCAGAAGAATCTCAAACCTCAAGATTCAAGATTCAAGAATATTCAAGATTCAAGAATCTACATTCAGAAGATTCCCTGGAAGACCATGTTTGGTGATTTAGGATTTTCAAAAAATGAGAAATTGTGAAATCCTAATTCGTACCAACATGGAAGCACACTTGTGGAGCAAGAAAAACTAAAACCCTAGCCTTTCTCTCTCCTAAAAGTGGCGCAACATAGCTTGCATTTTTGCAAGATTATGTGAAAATTTGATGAAGCAATGCACACCACAAGATCAAGGCACAAATTCAAATTCAATGGCTAAGATGAAGTTTCCTCTTTTCTAATTCTTGGTTACAAAGGTTCCACATTTAAGATCAAATAATAACCTTTGGATTAAAGGGAATTATTTGAATCAATGCCCAAGATGAAACTTCCTCTTATTTGATTTTCTATTTTTGGAAGATCAAATTTCAAATCATATCAAAGAATTCTCACCATTGGATCAAGAGATTTCAAATTCAAACCAATGGTGGAGATCAAGGAAACATTTTCGAAATTTATAGGGTTCTTTCTCTATAAATACCAGACCTCAATGCCCAAGAATTCAAGAGACTACCCAAGATTACAAGTGCTAAAACACTGTCAAAATTAATCCTTATTTCTTTTCATCTTCAACCTCTAAACCTCAAGTTCTTATTTTTATTTGGGTAAAGGTTGTAATTCTTAAAAGAGTGAGCTTTTATTTGTTTATCCTAGCTTTGCTAGTTATTCTTTGAGAGAAAAATCCATCAAGGTTCCAAGTTAGTTGCATCTAAGTTCTTGATTGGTAAAAACCACATCTTTTATACAAAGTCCTTATTTTTATAAGGCAATAAGTCCTTAGAGGGTCTAAGGCAAGGGTAGAAAGTCCTTCAGTGTTGAAGGCAAGGATTGAAGTCCTTTGGAGTTGCCAGAGGCAGTTAGTCACCTAGTTGTGGTGCAAGTGAAGTCCTTTGTGGTTTTCAAAGGCAGTGAGTCACCTTGGTGAAGGTACAAGTTGAAGTCCTTTGTGGTGTTGCAGAGGCAAGAAAGTCCACCTAGTTGTGGTGGTGATAGTGAACTCTCAGGTGAATCCTAGGGACTGGAGTAGGCACGTTGTTGAACCAGTATAAAAAGTTTGTGTGTGCTCTCTCTCTTCCCTATCTCTTTATTTAATTGTTTTTACAATTTATCATTGCATACACAACATATACATATTGCGAAATCATCATCATCATTTGTCTAAGTGTTGAAGGTTAAAGTTTTAACCTTTATCATTTAGAAGAGCTTGAAAGTAAATATATTTTCAAGATCTATTATAGCCTTGTCTATAGGCTAAGTTTCTGTTTATTTACTAACAATTGTTTTCGCTGTGCAAGACAAGTTTACACTTGATCTTTATTTTTTAAGTAATTTTCAGAAACAGAATTTATAGTTGGAACGCTATTCAACCCCCCTTCTCACGTTTCACTACCTTCAAAGTGGCCCTAGACATACTTAATACAAAATGTTAAATCCAATTTCCAATTTGTGAATATCCTCACTAAACCTTTATCAGTAGGATCCTTTGATCCTCCTAAGACCAAACTCAAGGTTTTTTTTTTAACAAAAATATCCATTAAAGAAACAACCTTTAGATAACAGTTATGTAGCTAACTATTAGTTATTTTAATTTGTTTCATCTATAATACTATACGAAGTGCCCTTTAAAGAAACAAAAATTCAATATAAAATTTGATTTTTTCTTACTTCTTGATTATTAACACTCCAAATGGAGTTGTTTATAATCATGTTATAATTAAATGGGGCACTTAGAAGCTTCCAAAATAATGTTATTAAACCCTCATGGTGTCACAAATATTTGACTCTTAGATCATGTACATATAATTAAAGTTTAATTTTGATACACTGAAAGTGTAAAAAAATTTTATATAATCAAATTACTAAATTTAAATGATTTTTCAAGTAATGGTAGAGAAAATTCAATATCATAATAACTAACGTGACAATGTAAGATTAACTTACTCTGTAAAATTCTTTTATAATGTGAGTTCATACAAATTAAATCCAATTAATTATCAATAAGAAGATTCAAATATAATTGTGTTATTGTTTACTCTCTTATTATACTCCAGTTGAAAATAATGATGTATATGTGAACATCTTGCATCCCTAAGTAACCTCGATGTCATACATATATGTTGCATTGATATGCTTTGACAGATTAATTAACCAATAATTTCAACACCTTTCAATCTTATAAACATTTTTCTCTTAATCTGAGTGATGGTCACTTTCTATGCCCAGATGATGCCATGAGTACCGCAACAGCCACAATAAACATAAGCAGCATTCCTCCAAGCAATGTATATGTTCTTTTTGATGATTTACGATACTCCCCAAACAAAACCACACCCCAAAAGGTGCTAACAAGTGGAAGTGCCTGTACATATGAAACAACATATATTCAAGTTAATGAAAATTGGTGATTTGAAGAAGGCTTTGTTTGGGAGTTTGGAGGGGAGGGGAGGGAAGGGGAAAGTGTTGGAGGGAAAGATAGGGGGAGGGAAGGGAGGAGCTTTGAGGAGATAACATCATCTCCTTGTTTGTGAGTTTTAAAATCCCACACATTGGGGGAACTTGAAAATGAGGAGTTTGGAGGGTTTTGGAGAGCTTTAAAAATCTCTCAAACACCTCTCCTCCTCATAAATGCAACTCACAAATACAATCAAATCCCTCAAAGTCTTTCCCTCCCCTTCCCTCCCCTCCAAAACCCAACTCACAAACACACCCTTAAAGAACAAACCGGACAACCCAACACTTTTAGATGTCTAAAGTGAACTATAAAATGAAGTCCTTTTTTGAATAAAATAATGAAATACTATTAAACTTATTATATTTTTATTTAACGTTTACTTTTCGTATTTTTTTATGCAAAATCATTTATTAAATTATTGTATTCGATTTCATTTAATAATTCTTTCTCAATCGATAATAAAGCTAGTTAATTCAATTTTTTATGAAACATTGTGGATATTAGATAAAATTTCATCATTTTAGTTTTGAAAAACTTCTTTCTATCGAAGCAACACTTACGAAATTCAATCTTATTATTTACGTATCTAGAAAAGAATTCAGTACTTATTATATAATTAAGTATATCAATGGATTTATCATTTTTCACTTTTATAATTTCTTTTAGAATTTAATTATGATGCACTGACAGTGTAAAAAATTTTACATTGTCAGTCAATTATATATATTGATTTGTGAGACTTTTTGGTTATTATTAATGGATGAGACTTTTGCTGATGTATCAATCTATGATTAAATATCTGTATAAAATTAATTTACACTCATAAAGAATTGAAAATAAAATCTTTCTTTTAAAATATTTAGTTTCCCAAATAAATATTGTAATAACTCAAAAAAAAAACTGAAGGACTACACTACCCCTTAAGTAGTATTGTAGTTCACCATAATAGCTACTTCTTCTCACATGTACCCACCCTTTCATATAATTTTTTTCTTTTCTTCAATTTTTCTCTTTTCATACTCTCTTTCTCTCTCTCTGTGGATCCTTTCTAAGGGTGGCAATCCCCCCTCCCCCAAATAGGGACCCTGCGGGAACTGTCCTACTTGGGGCCTTGCAGGTGAGAATTTTTTTTTTTATGGGATGGAGGTAGGGCCAAATTCTCCCTGATAACGTGGTTTTTGCCAAATTTTATGCCCTTAATTTGAGTGGTTGTATGCATTTCTTTACTCTATTTTAGCCTTTTATTGTATTTAATACAATTTGGATTTAATTGGGACTTAATGGAAATAAAGGTTAAATTAATTAGTTTTATGATGTTTTTGCAATTCAAGGATGACTTTTGCACTTGATCTTGGGTATTTTATGTTTTTAGTGCAGGTCATAGGAATTATTGGAGCAATAAACATCAAGAACTGAGTAAGAAGCGGAACAGTGGAATCCAGGCTGGGATCGAGTGCTCCAGTGCCCATACAGCGCCCTAGTGCCTGAGCTTCATCATAACCCAGCTCGTGCACAACACCCGCGCCTTGGCGCGATACCAGCGCCCCAGCGCCGCGCTGCAATTCTGTTACAGGAGGGACCAATCTGCAAAACCTAGTTGTGGGCCCAATTGCTAGGGTTCTGAGGTTGTTTCCTCTATTTAAAGCAGTGCCTAGACAACCAGAAACACATCTCTTACTATCTCTTCAGCCTCCACTTCTATTTTCCTAGTTTTATCACTTTCCAAACCCTAGACTTTTAGTTAGAGTTTCTTTCTTCCATTAGGATTCCATTTTCTTTTCCTAGTTGTTCTCTAGCTTTCTCCATTGTTTACTATCAACGTTATTCGTCAAGTCTTTGGGTTTTGTAAGTCACTTTCAAAATTAATTCAGTTATTCTGTGATACCCCGTATCATAGTATCCCTTAGGAAGGACTCTCTTTAGGTCACGTCAGCAAGTTGCTATCAGAGGGGACTCGCTAGCGAGCAGACAGCTTCCGCTAGCGAGTGTCTGGTCGCCAGCGACCACCTGTGGGTCTCTAGCGATGGGACCTAGTCCCACATCGTACAGAACGCACGTCTCAGCGTTGCTGTCAGAAGGCGCTAGCTAGCGAGCAGCCAGTGCTCGCCAGCGACGAGCTTGTCGCTAGCGACCGTGTTCTTGTCGCTAGCGACCAAAACGAAGTCCCACATTGGTTAAATTTGGCTCAGCCTTCTCCCCCTCACCCTATATATATGAGAGGTGATGTCACCTCACAACTCACATCTCACACTCGGCCTTTTCAAAGCAGTGCTTTGGGCTTTCCTCGCATTTAGGATAGTGTGAGCTCGACGTCTTGGGGATACTCTGCTCGAGTAATTTCTCGACGGTGAGTAAAAGTCGTTTTTGCCCTTTTCTGCGTGGTGGTCGCCAGCGAGCAGGAGGAGCTCGCCAGCGACCTAGCCTTCACTAGCGAGAGACAGTAGCTCGCCAGCGAAGGTGCGATACGCAGCAGTAGTTCAAAGTTTCGTTCTTTTCTTCTTTAAGCGGTTCTGATATGTCTTTTGCACGACAGGTGCAAATACAGTTCCAGTAGCTGGGGACGGAGCGTTCGGTCCTCTTCAGTCTCAGGATTATCCAGGTGAGTGGAGATCTTGTATGTAGTTCAGCATTTACAGCATATATATTTTTGTATGATCACTAGTTAATTAGGTAAGATAATAATAAGTTATATATATATTGCATGTGTTTGTAGTTGTAGGAGTAGTAGTAGTTAGTAACATGTTAGGTGGTTAGGTGTAGTGATATGCTAGGTGGTAGTGACTTAGTAGGTAACTATAGGAATTTAGTTTTCTAAGTTATGTCATGTTATATATGTTGACTGGACTGGATGTTATATGTTTCTATATACGTCATGATAACATGTGATTAATTAAAAAGATAATAAATGTAGCTAAAGCTTATAATATGATATGTGATGATTGTATTACTTGCTGACTGTCTTGAGTAATCGCATCACCCTGATTAGTATACGTCAGACGCTATGGCCGGAGGTCAGATCCCAATATCTTAGTATGGTGTGCTAGTTAAGAGTGAGTCGCCCAAGCCCGCCAAGCATGTTCCGATCCCGGTTACCGGACGGCTTGGTGACAGATACACCCTTCGTGGGGCAGTTAGGGACTATACTCTAGACGCGTGCTGAGAGTTAGTTCACAGATACAGATACATATATACAGTTACACAGATGTAGGCTTGGGTTGCTTTAGTGTGATAACTCGACAGGATTGTTTGACTGGATGATAACATGTTGTATGTGATATATATGTTGTGAGTGTTGCATTGCATGCATTATCCCATCACTGAGTCGACGACTCATCCCTCGTCAACCATGTTTTTCAGAGTATGATCCTACTGCAGACGAGGAGCCCCTGATCCAGTAGAGGTCACAGCTATCATCCTTGGTGAGCTCTGCTTCTGACGTGGAGCCTTTTCAGTTTTTCCTTTGTTTAGATTTGCCATTTCAGTTTAAGTTATAGTATTGAACAGTTTTGATTATGTAATAGTTGCTCCAAACACTAGAGGCAGGATTCCCTTCAGTTTATGATTCGGTTATCTTTACAGTACAATTATGATTTATGATGAATAGTTTTCTTTTACAGTTAATTCAGTTAACAGTTATTCAGTTATTAAGATGATATTAATTCCAGTTTAAGGTCCTAGTAGCGTGTTCGTTGGGTTAGTGCCCTTCGCACGGACACCCCTAAGTAGCGGGGTGTTACATATTCGTTCTTCATTTATTGTCTTAATTGCATTTACTTTCCATCAGTCTTTATTTTCTTTGCTCTTTTTCTTTATTGTTCAAGTCAAGTTAATTTCTCCATTCCATCTTTGCTTTTAATAAATTTAATTTCCGCCCTTATATTTCCTCTATGAGTAACTAAGTCTCTTGGTGGTTTATGAGGGTGTGAACATCATTGGGGTAAATTGAGGCCTTGCACTTAATATAGCATAAGTTTTCATTGTCATTCCTAACATATAATTTGATATCTTAAATTGTGTGTGTTCTCCTTTGTCTTGACTTACTCGATTGAGTTAGGCTAATTCAATTGGCATGTTCATGTGTTAGTTGATCAATTGATGTGTGGCATATTAGGATTTCGCATATGAGTAGTTAATTGGCTGATTAGTCTTTTTAACTAGATTAATGTGATTGGCTTTAAAGATTGTTGAAAACGAAACTAAAAGTGAGATCTCACTGATTAATCTTGTTCTAGGCAATCAATCATTAGAATCACAACAATAGGGTTAGATCTAACTCTAGCGTAATTAATCAACTCATGCATTCTTTTGTAGCCAATGATAAACACCCTAATGAATACCTCATAAACCACTGTTTTTATCATTCCATTTTAATTAATCCAATTTTACATTCTTGCATACAAAAACCCCCAATTTGTGACAACCTTCATACAACTGGTTTTGGTATTGCTTTCTTAGTCATTCCTTGTGAGAGACGACTCTGGTTTCCAGTAAATTACATTAGGGGAACTTGGTTTTAAAAATAAATAAATTTATGGGAGTTGCGACGCTCACCATCAAATTTTTGGCGCCGCTGCCGGGGAATGGCGATGAAAGTAATCTTTAGTTGTGTGATTTGTGCATATTGTACATAATCGTTTTCTTTTCTTTGTTTCTTTGAAAAATAAAAAACAACAAAAAGATTTTCATTCTGTTTTGCATTGCATACTGCATTTTATTTTCGTGTACTGCATTTTACTTTTTGTTTGTTCTTCACAAACTTGCTGTTCCATGAACAGCAGAGTCTGCTGTTGTTATTCGCGCCCTAGCGCGTATATAGCACCCTAGCGCGCGACTGCGACTGCAAAGTTGCAGATTTGCATGACTCGATCTCAACCGGATCCCCAGCTTGCTATTTTTTATCCTGAAATTGAAAATACTTTGAGAAAAATATGGCAAGCCAGGAGAGGGTTTATTGAGTCTCACAGGCAACCGGAAGGACCACCATTAACCACTTTGCTTTTCACTGGTCCTGAACTTTCTGATTTGTGTGTTAGTGTTTCAGGAACAAGTCCAATCATGGAAGATCATCAACCTACCTTGAAGGAACTTGCAGCTCCTGACCTCACGAAGCAACTCTTGGGAATTACCTACCCAAGGTTGGACACCGAGTTCGAGCTTAAGGGAGTTATCCTCCATTTGCTTCATAAGTTGCACGGATTGGCCGGAGAGGATCCACACCAGCACCTGAAAGAATTCCATGTGGTGTGTGAGACTCTCAAGCCTAGAGGAGTCAATGACGAGCACGTGAAGCTTCGAGATTTTCCGTTCTCTCTGGACGGTCAAGCGAAGCAATGGTTCTTGAATCTGCCAAACGGAGATGTTACTACATTGATTGGCATGAAGAAGATCTTCCTGGAGAAGTTCTTCCCAGCATCAAGGGCAGTCGCTATAAGGAAAGATATTAGTGGCATCCGACAACTCCAAGGTGAGTCTCTCCATGAGTATTGGGAGAGATTCAAGAAGCTAGTGGCAAGTTGTCGAACCCATCAGATCTCCGAGCAATTGTTGATCCAATATTACTGTGAGGGTCTGACGGGAATGGATCGGTGCATGATCGATGCTGCTAGTGGTGGTGCTTTGATGGACAAGACCCCGGCGGATGCGAGAATCCTGTTCGAGAATATGGCTGTGAACTCACAGCAATTTGGCACGAGAGCTACTGCCGTGATAAAAAGGGTGAATGAGGTAGCTCAGAAGGAGAATGGTGGCCTCTACCAGAAGCTGGATGAAATTGCAACCTTCATGAAGCAATTGGCCATCAACCAATCCAAACCGGGAACCCCAAGCCAGGCTATGGTGTGCGGGATATGTTCTTTGGACTCCCATGTTACTGATCAGTGCCCACACCTTCAGGAAGAAGCCACAACGGTGGCAGCTGCAAATACCTTTCCGGGAAAGCCCCAATTCCAACAGCAGAATCAACCTGTGGGGAACACCTACAACCTAAGTTGCAAGAATCACCCGAACCTAAGGTGGAGCAATAATCCACAACCACAACAAGCTCAGCCAACTCAGCAGGTTCGGTACCAACCTCCCCATCAAAGGCAACCCCAGGTTCCATATCAAGCTCCAATGCCCTTACCTCCACCACCTTAACAAT
The DNA here is from genome assembly GCA_013621005.1 of Aeschynomene evenia. Lineage (NCBI taxonomy): Eukaryota > Viridiplantae > Streptophyta > Magnoliopsida > Fabales > Fabaceae > Aeschynomene > Aeschynomene evenia. The sequence goes on along the minus strand of RYYW01000044.1, from coordinate 224,357 downwards.
TGGCTCTACCTGCACCTCCAAACTCTAATGAGCCAACTCTCGGTGATGTGATGAAACTAATCATGGAGTAACAAAGGATGATGTTGAATTTGCAAAACGAGGTCAACCAAATGAAGGGAAATCCGGCTACACAAGCCTATGAACAAGTTGGCACCTCACAAATCCCATCTCAGACGGTCTCTAATCCTAAGGGGAATGTGAGTGCTATCCACCTCATGATTGGAGCAGCTGGTGTTGATACTCCTCACATGGAGGAGCCAAAGTGAATTGAAGCAGTCGACCGTCCAACTTAGGGACGTTAAAGCAAAGTGCTTCGTGGGAGACAACCCACCGGTTTATTTTATTTTCAGCATTTCAATTTAATTTTTTCGTATTTTATATTCCGCATATTACTGTTTCCATGTTTGCCATGTTTAATTTTGCATGCATTTAGGTTAATTAGGATAGTTTCCATGCATTTTAGGATAATAGCAGCAAAAACCCTGTGTCTGATCAAAAAGTAGCGCCCGGGCACAAAATACGCGCCCCAGCGCACACGCGTTCGTTTAATGAAACGCCGCGTTTCGGGTCAGCGCTCTAGCGCGCTGCTCGCGCTCTAGCGCAAGAGGGTTTCATCGCCTTACAACCCGAGGAGGATTTCTTTGCCTCAAAACACAGGAGGACTTTTCTTGCCTTAATCCTAAGGACTTTCCTTGCCTCACACTTGAGGACTTTACTGCCTCAAACAAGAGAGAACTTTAGCTTACCTGAAACCATATATAGAGGACTTGAATGCCTCACAACTCGAGGACTTAGAGTTTTTCACAAAGGGTGTTTTTAAATTTAAAAACACTATCAAGTTACTTAGTCGCAGCTAAGTTAAGCTCTTGATAGACTTCTAGAAGTAACTTACACAAGTGTAAGAATAGAACAGTAATGAACTAGAAGATGTTTACAAAGTTTTTTATTCAGAAGGTAAAGTCCTTTTGAGAGAAATTTTTCTAAGTTTCAAACATATTTTCAATTTGACAGCATTTCAGCACTTTGATTCAGTCCATTTCTCTCTATTCGATTAGAGCATTCTTCCAGTATTTATAGAGAATGAATCTGCTGATGTTTGAAAGCTTTTTGGTGCTAATGTGGGTTCAGTCCTAGGTTCAAAACGGCTCCCTGCACTGTTAGCGCAAATACTGGAACTTTTTCAGAGTTTGCACAGTGCACAACTTCCAATGGTTGCTTGAGAATGTTCTAAGCTTGTTGAGAATTTTCCTTGCGGTTTGAGTCCTGAGACTTGATCGCATCCAGATGGTGCCTTCTGAGAGAGGTCAGCCTTCTGAGTGACGAGCCTTCTAAGTCGAAGTCCTTCTGAGTCGAAGTCCTTCTGAGACCTAAAATTCAACGATGTCTTCTGAGAGGCTTCTTCATATTCTGAATTTTGTTCTTCACTCAAACATGCATTTTCACCTTGTAGCTTCTGAGTCACCCTTTATGGGTTCTTCTAAACTTCAGATTGATCTTCCATTTTAGGTTACTTAGCAAGTTTCAAGGCTTAACCGATTGGATTTTTCTTCTCAAGGTTTTAGCTTTCTGAGAACCACTTAGCACACGCATTAGTTTTTATCAACTAAAATCTTTACGATTGACTTCAGATTCTTATCATTCAAACATTTGAGTTCTGTAAGAGAAATTTTTAAATGATAATTTCCCTTAGAAGGGTTCTGGAGCTTACAATCTCCCCCTTTTTTATGATAACAATTTAAGTGCAATGTAAATATTTTGTTTGATATGTGGAGAAGTCTCCTGATGAAGTTCAGAACTTTATTCAGAAGTTACTTCCTTCTTCTTCGAAACTAACCTTAGCTTTTGAGATGTTAAAGTTATTTTCTTAGAAGTTTTTCTCAATGATAGACAGATAAGAAATTCACACAGAATTACTGAGAAATGCATTGTATTTCATTTAATCATCATGAAGAGTTACAAGTTTCTTAGAAATACAGATGCCAATAAAATAAAAACATAAACATAAGTAATGAAAAATACAAAAATTTTCATACTCCCCCTAAGTTGTAGCCCTATTTTCTATCTTGTGCCAAAATATTTCATTACAATTTTCTCCCCCTTTGTTATCACAAAAATGGTGGCAAACATAGACCATCACAGGCTAACTCCTAGCTAGATTCTTCGAGAAATGAACCTCATAAGCTTGCACATCTCAATAATGTGCTCTCTTGTTCCCGCGTTGGCAGGGGTCTCTGGAGGTATCTCATCAGAAGGGGTAGCAGCTTCATAAGGGGGAGGAGGTACTTGAGAGGGTCGACTTGCATTATTTCTTCAAATAGATCAAACATGTGATCTCCCCTAGGAGCAGTGGGTACAGTAGTCAAGGTTAATGACCCAGAAGGCTGCTCAGTTTCAGAGGGTTGAATCCTTGTCACAGCATGTTCAGAAGCTTCAGGGGGAAGAATTAAACGAGGTATTTGATCAGTGGACTGCATCACACCAAAGATTCTGGTTCTTCCATCCCCATAGAAATACGGTCGATAGGAGACAGAGGGGGGTGTTGACTACATTGCCCAGCTGAAAGCCAAGATTGATCATAGAGCCCGAGAGAGAGAACGAGGGGGTTGGATTGGTGAAGCTTAGAGGTGCAATCGGTGTTACGTCCACACAGGGAACCTGGGTTTCCATCTGAGTTGAGGCCCCACTTCCAGATCTAACCAATGTACATTGGCTGACAATGGTTTCCACTGCGGCTATGCCAGCAGCAGCAACAGCGTCAGTGTTTGCCTTTGAACCTTGTCCAGTGCTGGGACTCACTGGCACTTGATTGCCTTCTGAAACCTGTGTTTGCTGATGTTCTTGGGCAGAGTCAGAAGGTTGCTTCTCAACCTCAGAAGTTGGTTCAACACTAGTAGGAGGTGTTTGTTGTTCCACTTCAGCTTCAATAAGAGCCACCGGCTCTTTTTCTTGTTGTTGTTGTTGATCATCCTTCTCTTGAGGGTTTTCTTCAAATGTACCCTCAACGGCATGTTGAATTTCCTTCATCCTCTCAGCAAGGTTCTGAGGATCAACTTCAGCCGCTTAAGAAGCGGTTGCTTCTGAGAGAATGACCTCAGTACTCCCTATTTGAGACTGTACTCGTGGGGTTCTGAGAGAGCTCCCAACATCATCTTCACGTCTAGCCAGACGGAATTGAGACCCACCATCTTGAGACGAGGAAGAATCAACTTCATTTCTCCCAGTTCTCTCAACATCACTCCTTGGGGGTGATACTTCCCCAAAAGGAGAGGAATGATGTGAAGGTTCTGGTTCCTTAACCAGCGGTCCCTTCTCAGCAATCTTTTCTAGGCTGAGAGTCTTCTCAGCTACCTTCTCAGGTTGCTGCTGCTCCCGCTAAGGGTCAGAATCCTGAGTTGGTTGATCTTCGGTGGTGTGAGGTGGAGGGCGAGGTGGAGAATGAGGGTTTGTAGTGATGGTTTTTGCTTGGTACCTCTTAATGAGTCTTTTGACTCCTACTGGCACGTCCAGGGCATCGCCGGCTGAAGTTGCAGTGGAGGAGGTGACATGTAGCTCCTTTCTTTTCCTCAGCAATGGAGGAATTTGATGGGAGATGGTAGCTTCTGAATCCTCAGATTCAGCCCCAGCATCCTTCTGAGAATGAGGTTTCTGAGCCTCCTCAAAAGCTTTGCTTCTAGTGATTCTGGGAGGAGCGGTCTGATCCTTCGACTTCTTCTGGCTCTCAGAGGATGTAGCCTTCTTTTTCTCCTTCTCAACCTTAGAAGGTTGAGTAGCTTCTTTTGATACAATCCTCACCTTCTTAGATGATTTTCTAGTCTTAGAAGGTTTGGAAACCTTAGAAGCTTCCTTTTCCTTGGGGGCAGCTTGTTCTTCCTTATCTTCTGAGGCATTTTTTGTCATCTTTTCCTTCTCCTTCAAGTTTAACCTTGATCTCTTGATCGAGTTAAAGGTCACAATCGTAAATTTATTGTTGTTAAAGATATACTCGAAAGCATCGAGCTGCAGCTTCTGATCCATGAAAATCCTTGTTAGAAGGCTTCCATAAGGAAGACTGGTCTACTTCCTCTTTGGATTTGCCTGGTGCATGATGTAGTTTATCATGAGGCGTCCAAAGTTGATCTTCTTTTTCTTCATCAAGTAGTAGAGCAGACAGACGTCCATCGTCGTCATACTACCCAAGTCCCCAATCCGGGGGAGAAGGGTGTATTGAATGATTGAGAAGACCATTCTTGCACCCATAGTTAAATGGTGTACCTTCACCCCACTCAGAGACACCTCAGTCTTGCCAGTGAGTGTTTTGACTATTTGCTCTTCTAATTCTGCTTCCTCTTTGAACCAGTCCTTCTCGTCCGCAACAATCTCACCAGCATCCTCAGTCCCGAAGAAGCTTGAAATATCGAAGGTGGTGAACCGGATAACATGGTCGGCAACAATGCTTCCAATGCCTCTGTTTGTTTCCAGGTGTATTTGTGAGTAGAAGGCATGCACAATGTTGGGGTAGCATACCTCCTCATTTGACATGAGTCGAGCCCATCCGGCTTGACCATGGAAGATATGTTGAAGAACATCTACTTGATTGCAGATGGAGAAGGGTAGAGATCTTTCCAGTACGACCCTTCTTGGAAGAAAGTCGCTCACAAACTTATGTTGAAGTTGCTCATCTTCATAGAAGGTTTCTTCCACGACATCCTTGATGGAGTCTCTTTTTACTACAAGAATGTTGGCCATTTTCGGATTTTAAGTGTAGTTGAGAGAGGGATGTGAAGGGAAACTTAGAGAAATGAGAGCAAGGATCAAAGAGATTTGCAAAGAGGAAGAGAGAGAGATAGGGATGAGAGAGATCATGATGAAATTTTGATGAAGAGAGATTTGAGTTGGGATTTTGGCAGAGGTTCGACAGCATGAGAGCTCAAAGTGGTTGAGAGTCTCAACCCTTCACGTATTTATAGTCGCGTTAAGTGACTTAGCCGTTACAGTGAAAAGTTACCGTTACTGTAAATTTCACTAACCTCTTCTGAGTGAGGGATCACCTTCTGAAAGGAGGTGTCTTCTGAGTAAAACTTTCAGAAGGGTTCCTTCTGAGAAGAGAATCCTTTTGAGAAATTTTACTTTCTCAAAAGCAATTTTCGCTTTCATCTCACATTTTTCTCTCAAAAGCTATCTAGAGCTTAGTCTCAGAACTTAGACTAAAACTAAGGGGAGTTTCTAATAAAATATTTTAATGAACATTATGCATGTAATTCATTTAGAAACACCTTAGGTTCAGAACCCCTTTCAAAGCATTAAATCGATCTTCAGCCAAAGGCTTTGTAAATATATCTGAGATTTGATCCTCACTGTTTACAAATTTAAGCTCAATATCACATTTTTTCACATGATCATGAATGAAGTGATGTTTTATATGTATGTGCTTAGATCGAGAATGTTGAATGGGGTTCTTAGCTAAGTTTATGGCACTTGTGTTATCACAAATCGGCATCACAATAGCCTACAACATCATAAGAACAACCTTTCTGGTACCAGAGACCATAATTAGTAGTTCCAACAAGATATCGCAATATTATTTTAACAGCCGTAAGATGAGATTGCTTAGGCTTGGATTAGAATCGAGCACATATAGCAACACTTAGTTGAATATCTGATCTAGAAGCAGTAAGGTACAAAAGGGAACCTATCATACCTCTGTAGTTGCTTTTTGAGACATTCTCACCATCTTCATCTAAGTCAATGACTTGAGAAGGGTGCATAGGTGTACTCATGGGTCGAGATTGATCCATGAGGAACTTTCTCAGAAGCTCCTTGGTATACTTTTGTTGGTGAATGAAGGTTCCATTCTCTTCTTGCTTGATTTGAAATCCTAAGAAGAACTTGAGTTCTTCCATCATGCTCATCTCAAATTCTCCTTGCATATGCTTGGAGAATTCTTTGCACAGAAGTTAGTTTGTTTCCTCAAATATGATGTCATCAACATTTATTTGGACAATTAAGAACCAAGAAGCTTCAGATAGGGTGAATAAGGTCGTATCAAGCTTACCCTGTGAGAACCCATTCTTCAACAAGAAGGAACTCAGTCTATCATACCAAGCTCTTGGAGCTTGTTTCAGACCGTAGAGTGCCTTAGTTAGCTTGAAGACATGATCTGGGTAAGAATCACTTACAAACCCAGGGGGTTGCTTCACATACACTTCTTCTAAAAGGTAATCATTCAAAAAGGTAGATTTTACATCCATCTGATAGAGTTTGAACCGTTTGTGTTCAGCAAAAGCTAGCAACATTCTAATAGCTTCCAATCTTGCGACTAGAGAAAAGGTTTCATCATAGTATATCCGTTCTTGTTGGTTATAACCTTGAGCCACCAATCGAGCCTTGTTGTAAGCTCCAGAACCCTTCTGAGAGAATTAAGCATAAATTCTCTTAGAGTCATGAAAGTTTTAATGATAACAAGGTAAGCCATAAGTATAAAATTTTACTTAAGGTTTTGCTAATATGTGCGCTAAGTGTCTCAGAAAGCTATAAATTATTGCAATGCCATGAGCAAAGACAAAGACAAAACATCAAGTAACCTCGAGATCAATTGATAAAATCATAGCGCCAAAGATATCAGAAAGGATATCTCAGAAGCGCAGAAGGTGAAAACATGTTTCTGAGGAAAGAACACTGTCGCCTCAGAAGGGTCTCAGAAGACCTCGCGACTAGGAGTTCTCAGAAGGGTCTTCCCTCAGAAGGTTAGCCTCAGAAGTCCGTACAACTCTTAGAAGGTTGGACTCAGAAGCAACCAAGTGTCTGGACTCAAGGAAGTGCAAACAGACTCAGAAAGCTCGCTACAACTAGCCAAGGAAGTGGGAACACGCGCACTGTGCAGTTCTGAAAAGTTCCTCATTTTGCGCTGACTGTAGCAGGGAGCCGTTCTGAAAAGGACACAGCCACATAAGCAAAGTGAAAGCCTCTAATTTCGCGGCTCTTTGATGCCTATATATATGAGTTCAATTCCAGAGCAATGTGACGAAAACTCTTGCACTAAAACTCTTGATTAAACATGCCAAAACTCTGTTGAATTGAAAATCATTTTGCGAAAACTTAGAACTTTCTCAGAAAGACAATTTTTACGAAATTGTTTTTCTATCTTTGCAAAATCTTCTAGTTCTGAATTGGTGTAAATTCTTACATTTGTAAGTTAATCCTAGAAGTCTACTAAGTGTAAAACTAGGTTTGTAACTTAGTCTTGGTAGTTGTTTTCGATCAAAACAAACTTTCTGAAAAACGCTAAGTCCTTCGTTGTTTGAAGGCAGTTTTAAGTCCTCTAGTGTTGTGAGGCAAGGAAGTCCTCTGTTGTGAGGCAAGGAAGTCCTCTGTTGTGAGGCAAGGAAGTCCTTAATTGTTTGAGGCAACGAAGTCCTCTGTTGTGAGGCAAGGAAGTCCTCTGTTGTGAGGCAAGGAAGTCCTTAATTGTTTAAGGCAAGGAAGTCCTCTATTGCGAGGCAAGGAAATCCACTTCGGGTTGTGAAGTGGTGGAAGTCCTTTACGTGGTAAAGGCAGTGTTGTCTGGGAAGGCACATTAAGAAGAATATCTAAGAACTCTCAACAAGGTTGAGGACTGGAGTAGGTTGGTTATAACCGAACCAGTATAAAATCCCTTGTGTTAAGCTTTTCTCCCTAACTCATTACGTGTCCAAATCTTTGAGAAAAACTCTATCACAACTTTAATCAAGAGGTCTTTTGAAAAACATATTGATCAAAATCAGAAAGCTTTTAAGAAACTCAAATCTTAAGTCGTTTTCTTAAAAATCTCTCAGAAAGGAACTTTCTTAGAAAGACTAAGTTCTCAGAAACTTAATCTTCTCAGAAAGCATTTTCCGCTGCAAACTCTTAATCATACCTTCTGAGTAAAAACAACTTTCTAAGTAAAAGTTTTAACAAGCAATTTTTAAAACTTGCACGATTCAACCCCCCCCCCCTTCTCGTGCACACATACACTTTCAATTGGCATCAGAGCTCGGTCCTTAAGGGGTTGAGCACTTCGCAGTGTCAAGGAAAAAGATCCACGAAGGGAAATATGAACTCACCAGCTGCATTCATATCAGATGGGGCCTCAATAAACAGACCTCCGATGTTTCTCGGAGACAGCTTCGACTACTGGCGTGACAGGATGACGCTGTTCATCAAGCACACCAGTTTGGACTTATGGGATAGGATCGAGAATGGAGACTATCAGCCTCTGCAGACAATTACAGAGGATGCTGTAATTGCAACAGACGCTGAGCCAGGAGTGGCACCTCCAACACTCAGAACCTATACAAGACGAGTCCCTAAGGATGAATGGACTCAAGAGATGAAAGAGAAGATACAACTCAACTTCAAAGCTAAATACATTCTTCTCTGCGCCTTGCCCAAGGTAGAATACGACAAGATTGTGTCGTGTGATACCGCTCAAGAAATTTGGGAGAGATTACACATGCTGCACGAAGGAAATGATGAAGTCAAGGAAACTAAGGTATCAATGCTCGTACATAAGTACGAGTCCTTCTGCATGCAACCTGAGGAAACTATTGACAACATGTCAATAAGATTTCTCCACATCATAAATCAGCTAAAGGTCTTGGGAAAGACCTACTCCAACGCTGAGATGGTGAGGAAAATTCTCAGAAGCCTCTCTGCCAAGTGGCGCCCAAAGGTGACAGCAATCCAAGAAGCAAAGGATCTAAATCAGCTGGGTTTAGATGTATTGTTTGGCTCACTCAAAACTCACGAGATTGAGCTTGAAGGACTACTTGGAGGACCATCTTCATCCTCAAGACCTCAGAAAGCTCTGGCTCTGAAAAGTCAGATCAAAAAGACTTCAAAAGCCTTAAAGGCTGAAGAAATATCTGAGTCTGAAAACGATCAAAACTCAGATTCCGATGAAGATGACATCTCTCTTCTAGTAAGGAAAATGAAGAAAGCTTGGAAGAGAAGACCAAGCAAAGACAAAGAGATCACACCTAGAAAAGGAAAGTCAAAGTCTTCTGATGCCACATGTTTTGGCTGTGGAGAAAAGGGCCACTTCAGAACGGAGTGCCCTCAGAACAAGGGAAAGAAGAAGTTCATTCCCAAGAAGAAGAAGAAGGCAATGGCTGCTACATGGAGTGACTCAGAAGAGGAAGACTCTGAGTCAGAAAGCGAAGAGGAAGCTAATGTCTGCTTCATGGCCGGTACTAACTATATTCTGGAAACAGAATCTGAGTCAGAAGAGGTACCAAACACTCCTCCTCTCTCATACTCATACAATGAGATCTCAGAACTCTATGAAGAGCTTCTGAGAGAGTCAAACGAATTAGCTAACAACTTCATCAAACTAAGAAAGTCTTTTAAATCCTTAGAAGCTGAAAATGCTAGACTAATTCAAGAAGTAGAGAACCTAAGGCTTGAAAGAGATGACTTTAAAAATAGATATCTTGAAAGTCACAACCTCTATCAAGCTTTAGAAACAATGTCCTCTGTAACTATTGAAAAAGCCGAACTGGCTTTGATAGAATTACAAAAGACAAATGAGCTTCTCACTTCTGACCTGGTTAAGATGGTCAAGGGTGAAAAAATGATGACACTCTTGCTTGGTGGTCAAAGACCTTACAAGGATAAGAGTGGACTTGGTTATGAAGAAATCTTCGAACCAAATGACATTGATCCATCCTTAACTAAATCACCTCGCACGTGCATAGCATGTTTTAAGAGTGGCCATGGTTCTGAAAAATGTCCTATGTTGAAAAAAGGAAAAATCTCTAAGCCTCATAAGGCTCAAAAGAAAACTCAGAAGGCTAAACTTTCTAAGAAGAGTAACCCCTCTCAGAAGGGAAAAACTTCTCAGAAAGCAAGTGCTTCTGAAAATGGCAAACAAAAAGTCTCTGACTCTCAAAACCATGACCCCTCTAAGAAAAGAAGGCAAAAGTCCAAGAAAGCTAACAAGCAAGGACCCAACAAAGAATGGGTACCTAAATCTGTTAATTTTGTGATTGCAGGTGCATCATCAAGCGCTGCTTCACCACCACGATGAGCAGTGGTACCTTGACAGTGGCTGCTCAAGGCACATGACTGGAAGCAAGCACTGGTTCAGAAGTCTCAAGCCCAAGAAAGGCGGAACAGTGCGATTCGGTGATGGCGCTAAAGGAGAGTCACTGCAATCGGAGATGTTGGTAAGGATTCCTCTCACCAAATCTCTGATGTACTTTTGGTCGATGGCTTAACTCACAATCTATTAAGCATTAGTCAATTTTGTGACAAAGACTTAAAAGTTGAGTTTTATGCCAAGTATTGTCATGTGATTAATCTCACAAATGACAAGATCGTTCTGGAAGGAAAACGTGTTGGTAACATTTATGTTATCCATCTGGATGATCTAAAGGATCAAAATGTGGAATGCCTTGTCTCTGTCCAAGAAGACAAATGGCTATGGCATAAGAAACTTGGTCATGCCCATATGAGACTTCTTTCTGAACTCTCTCAGAAAGGACTTGTAAAGGGCCTTCCCAGAATTAAGTATCAGAAGGATGCAACCTGCGACTTCTGTGAAAAAGGGAAACAGACCAAGGCTTCCTTTCCCAGTAAAAGTGGTATTTCTACTCAGAAACCACTGGAACTGCTCCACATGGATCTCTTCGGACCAACCAGAACAGCTTCCCTTTCTGGAAAACGCTATGGTCTTGTCATAGTGGATGATTACTCCAGATTCACTTGGGTTTTCTTTCTAGCTTCTAAGGAAGAAACTTTTGACAAGTTCAAAGCATTTGCGAAAAGAGTCTCAACTGAAAAAGATTCGCACATTCATGCCATTAGATCAGATCATGGTGGTGAATTTGAGAATCATGCTTTTGAAAAGCTTTGTGAAAATCTGGGCATAGCTCACGAATTCTCATCTCCCAGAACTCCTCAACAAAATGGAGTAGCTGAGAGAAAGAATCGAAGCCTTCAAGAGATGGCTAGAACAATGCTCTTAGAAAGTGGACTTTCAAAAGGTTTCTGGGCTGAAGCAGTAAATACTTCATGCTACATTCAGAATCGAGTCTTTCTAAGACCAATTCTGAAAAAGACACCTTACGAGCTATGGAAAAATAAAATACCAAACATCTCTTATTTCCATATATTTGGTTCTTCTTGTTTTATTCTCAACACCAAGGACAAACTCTCTAAGTTTGATCCTAAATCCGATGATGGATACTTCCTAGGATACTCCTCAGTCTCTAAAGCTTACAGAGTATATAACAAAAGGAGTAAATGTGTTGAAGAGACAATTCATATTAAATTCAAAGAACTTAGTAAGGACCTGTCTCAGAAAGATGCTAACTTAGAAGATGAATTTGAGAAACTCAACATCACTTCTGAGAAAGCCAAAAAGAAAATTCTTATAGATGATGAGACTGACTTCCAACCCATGGAACAATCATCTTCATCTAAAGAAAAATCCAATAACATCATCAAAGCTCCAGAACCTAGAGAATCTACTTCTCCAAATTCAATGGAACCTAGATTCTCAGAAGGACAAGCTTCTGATGACTCAGAAAGAGAACCTTCTGTGTCTCATTCTCAGAACCCTACCCCTAAAGGGATCAGAGGTTCAAGAGACTTGAAGAACATCTCTCAGAATGAAGTCTTGGGTAATCCAGAAAGTGGCGTGAGAACCAGAAGGAACTATACAAATCGTGCTATGGTCTCTGATCTGGAACCAGATTCCATAGAAGAGGCGTTGGATGATCCTAGCTGGGTAAATGCCATGCAGGATGAACTTGACCAATTTGAGAGAAATCAAGTTTGGAAACTGACTCAGAAACCCAAAGGCAAGAGTGTCATTGGGACTAAATGGGTGTTTCGAAACAAACTTGATGAAAACGGTCAAGTCGTGAGAAACAAGGCAAGATTGGTTGCTCAAGGGTACAACCAACAAGAAGGGATAGATTATGATGAAACTTTTGCCCCAGTCGCAAGATTGGAAGCTATCAGAATGTTGCTAGCTTTTGCTGCACATAAAGGTTTCAAACTCTATCAGATGGACGTTAAGTCCGCCTTCTTGAATGGATACCTTTCTGAGGAAGTTTATGTAAAACAACCTCCTGGTTTTGTGAATGATGCATTCCCGAATCATGTATTCAAGCTTACAAAGGCTCTCTATGGTTTGAAACAAGCTCCAAGAGCTTGGTACGATAGATTGAGCTCTTTCTTGCTTAAAAACGGATTCTCAAGAGGGAAAGTGGACACAACTCTTTTTACGCTCTCAGAAGACTCTGGCTTCTTGATTGTCCAGATTTATGTTGATGACATAATATTTGGCGCAACCAATGAATGCCTTTGCAAAGAATTCTCCAAGCTTATGCAAGGTGAATTCGAGATGAGCATGATGGGAGAATTAAAATTCTTCCTAGGATTGCAAATCAAGCAAGAGTCGGAAGGGACAGTCATTCATCAAGAAAAATATACCAAGGAACTTCTGAGGAAGTTTCTGATGGATAAGGCCAAACCCATGAGCACCCCCATGCATCCCTCTCAAGTAATTGACTTGGATGAAGATGGTGAGAAAGTCTCAGAAAGTAACTATCGAGGGATAATTGGCTCACTTCTCTACTTAACTGCCTCCAGACCAGATATCCAACTCAGCGTTGGTATCTGTGCTAGATTCCAGTCTAAGCCCAAGCAATCACACTTGACTGCAGTTAAACGAATTTTACGATATTTAAGTGGAACTACTAATCTTGGTCTTTGGTACGAGAAAGGTTGTTCTTCTGATGTTGTAGGTTACTGCGATGCCGACTACGCTGGAGATAGGATAGATCGCAAAAGCACAAGTGGGTGCTGCTGCTTCTTTGGAAAATGCTTGATCACTTGGTCTTGCAAGAAGCAAAATACGATCGCCCTATCAACTGCTGAAGCTGAATATGTGTCTGCTGCAAACTGCTGTTCTCAGATGCTCTGGATTAAGAATCAGCTACTTGATTATCAATTAAGGTACACCAAAATTCCTATCCTCTGTGATAATACAAGTGCTATCAACTTAGCTAAGAATCCTATTCAGCATTCTCGATCCAAGCACATCGATATAAAACATCATTTTATTAGGGATCATGTGCAAAAAGGCGACATTGAACTCAAATTTGTAAATACTGAGGATCAAATCTCAGATATATTTACAAAGCCTTTACCCGAGGATCGTTTCAATGTTCTGAAAGGATTTCTCAATTTAAGATGTTTCTAAGTGCTTTGAAATTTAAAAACTCTCTTAGAAACCCCCCTAAGTCCTAGTTTAGATTCTGAGACGAACAAATAGAACTAAGCCGCTGAGCTTGAAGTAGGAAAACACAGGAAAACCCTATCTGAGAAAATTTGGTCTCAGAAGAAAGGAGATCTTCTGAAACATCTCTCAGAAGGAGGATCTCTCAGAAGGACCACCTCTCTCAGAAAGGTACCTTCCGAGAAACAAGTTACCAACGGTAACTTTTGGATAAGTGGCAGAAAACGGCTAGTTATCAACCATGTCTATAAATACTTATAGCATTGTTTCATTTGAGCACTTTACGTCCAAAACTTACCAAAACTCTGCCAAAACCTCTCCTCACTTTCCAATCATCACCTCTCTCTCTCTGTCTCTCTCTTGTTCTTCTCTATCCTTTCTCGAAACTTAAAACCTTTCTTTCAAATGCCGTCTCTGGAGAAATCAAGGGTTTAATGAGAAACAATCTCAATGAGATATCCGAAGATATTCTCTATGACAATGAGGAAATGCAGTCCCTATTCCACAAGACTTATCTCCCAAGGAATCTTGCCATGGGAAGGGTATTGCCTCTCAATGTCTACAATCAGGTGGACGAAATCCAATTCACCTTTCTCAAGCAACCCGGATGGCCAGCCATGATGAGCTCCGAAGACGTATGCTACCCAAATGTGGTAAGGGCTTTCTATTCGCAAATAGAAAGGTTCACCAACAAAGGGGTCAAGAGCAAGATTGGTGACCAACAGATCCGCTTCTCCTCCTCTGACATCAACAAAGTCTTCAAGACTTTGAATGGTGGCGCTGTCATCGCCGACGACCCAGAATGGGTCAAGGAGGTAGATGACTCGGAAGAAGAAGTCGTGACTCTTCTGACTGGTAGCAACAGCCTACCACTCAAAGGAGTAAAGGTGCCTCATCTCACGCAAGAGGCTCGGATCATCTTCTCCGTTGTGCAACACACCCTTCTCCCTCGGATTGGAGACATGGGGAACGTTACCACCATGGACGCCTGCCTGCTGTACCACCTACTGAAAAAGGAAAGAGTAGATTTTGGAAGGATGGTGCTCAACTACATGATGCACCAGGCTCATCCAAAGAGGGCTCTCACAAGTCTACCTTACGGAAGCCTTCTGACCAGAATCCTCAACCATTTCTCCTTCCCACTTGAAGACTATGAATATGTCCTCAACCACAGTAAGTTCTCCATGGTCACCTTCAACAACATCAAGAAGAAGAAGGTACCAGATACGGGGGCACCTAAGAAGAAGGAGGAAGCAAAGCCCTCTAAGGAACTGCTGGTCCCATCCAGCCCTCTAAGGCTGAGAAAGGAAAGGAAAAGGTTTCCGATCCTCCAGAAAAGAAGAAGAAGAAGCAAAAGGTGACTCATCCTTCTCCAACAAGGGTGACACGGAGTATGGCTTCTGAGGAAGCTCAGAAGACTCCTCAGAAGGCACCTACAGTTGCTGAGGCCGCTGAAGACTCAGAAGAAACAACATCTGAGCAACCCATGACCAGAAAAGGAAAGCACCTCCCACTCTCCAAGTCCCAGACGTGCCACCAGAAGGGAAAAAGAAACGTGGTCGTTTGGTAAAAGCTAACTCTAACACTCCACCTTCATTTCTTCACTCTTCTTCTACTTCAATTCCTATTTCTGATTCTGTTGATGGTTTTAAACCCACCAAATTTAAAACTAAACTCCTACATTCCTTGAAATATCAGGGAAAAACTCACAAAGGAGTGGGGATAAAACCACCAAGAAACAGAGCCCGCCAAAGCCGACGGGTAAAGAAATTGTAGCAGTTACTGCTACTGCTGCCACCACCGCTGCTGCTACTACAGCTGCTGTTGAAGAAGAAGCAGAAGCTTCTCATCACTCCTCCCCATCTGGACATGTCTCCCCACCAGAGAAGACATTCAGGGGCATGAAGGAAATGTCGCTGATTCCTCTTCCGAGGAAGAAGATGCGGCACGCTTTCACATTGTGCATCGCACTCCAGATGCTGGAAGCTCCAAGAAAGAGCCCCAGAAGAAGCCATCTGAGGTTTCTATGGTGGAACTTCCTGAGGCAACCACAACTGAAGTTGCCACTGTGAATGCTGAGTCCTTGGCTCAGACGATGCTCGACGTCCAGAAGGCGCTGGATCTACCTTCTGAGACTCCAGAAGCTGCTCCGATGCAACAACAGCAACAACTACAGCATGAGGAACGCTTCATTGAACCAACTTCTGAGGTTGGTCTCCTCTCTTCTGAGATCCCTCTGGAACATGAGGACACTCATGACTCAACACATGACGTAGTGCCAGGGACCACCAGCACTGGGCTCAGCTCAGAGGTGGCGCTGACGCTACCATGGCTGCCGGAGGCAGCAGTTGAGGCATTTGTTGCCCACAGTTCCTTAGAAGGAACTCTCTCTGAGAAGGACTCTCAGAAGGAACCAGAGGTTCCTCCTCAAGATATAACAGAGGTTCCTCCTACATCCTTTGATCAACAAGGTCCCACCTTCTCCATAACGGACTCAATGATCGGTTCTGGCTTTCAGCTGGGAAGGATGGTAGTCACTCCACCCTCCGTGCAATTTCGGCCTTTCTTTGGTCGAGTTGAGAAGTTGAAGAGCACTGAAGCCATGCATAGCCAGATCTCAACCTTCAACCTCTCCGATGATGCTCAGACTTCTGGTGCTATGGAGCAACCATCAGCTAGGCAACCCTCTGATCTAGACCTTGCTCTAGTTGCTGAGGACACTCAAAGGCAGCCTTCGATTGAACTTGCTGCTATTGAAGGTAAGCTGTCCAAGAAGAAGAACCTCCTGAATATCAAACAAGGGATATAATCGATGAAGTACTTGAGGCTGAAGTCTCTCGTCCTCCTTCATCTCAACCTCATCTTCTCACCAGCCTTCCACTGCCTCTGACCTTCCTCCAGAATGCGCTCAGAATGCGACTCAGAGCGAGATTCTCATGGAGATATGCCAGCTGCTACGCTACATTGCCAGAAGGCAGTAGTTCTAAGTCAATGATGGCGTTTATGTCTCAGCCACCCTTTTTGATGTAACAAAGGGGGAGTAGATAAATGATTGATAAAATTTTTTACTTGGCTATCGTAAACACTAGGCTAGAACTTAGGGGGAGCAACAACTTAGGGGGAGCCAAAATCTTTTGTATCTTTACAAAACCATAAATGAAAAATAATTTCTTTGGCGTCTCATGTTTACCTATCTTATGCTTATCTTTTATTATTTATTTTTTGGCATCTCTTGATTTACTTAGCTTGATATTCTGAATCTCATAGATACATTATCATGAAATACATGCTATGAAACTGATAATCTCAAACAGTAACATACATTGCATACTTGAACTGTTGATATCTCAGCCTTCTAAAGAAAATAACGAAGCCTTCTCTCAGAAAGCTAAATTAGTTTCTAAGAAAGCAAAAGTGAATTCTGAATAAGTTATGAACTTACTCTGAAACACTTCTGAACTTAAGCAAAAT